>OVBA01007322.1:0-13871 GCA_900406435.1 Lepidium aucheri | reverse complement strand
AATGAGAAAGGTTGAAAAAAAAAAAAAAAAAAATCTTGGCACATACATAACATGATACTGAAATAAAATTGGCATTTATATAGTTTAAAAATGTTTGGAGGAAACTTTCTTTCTCTTTTGGTAGTCACATAACTCTTATCGTGATTATAAAAAAAAATATTAACAATTAAATTGAAAAAATGTGTTGTATAACTAAAACTCTAAAACTCAAACTCTATCACATGGAGTTATGTGATCACCTAAAGGCAAAATTCAGTACAGAAAAAACTAAAAAACAAATAAATAACCATTTGACCAACAATATTTCTCTAATAAATATTCTTATATTTCTGGTTTTGGTATAAACTCAAAAAAAAAACTCTTAATTATATATGTATATATATATACATTTCATCTCATATTTTCTACAATTTGTAAAGGTAATGAGAATTAAAAGGAAAAAAATATCCAACTATTCTCGGAAGCATATAAACCATCTGATTTAATCGTTCTAAAACTTTCTAAATCAAAAAAACCAAAAACAAAACAAAACCATTTGTTTTTATAACCAAACAAACAAACAAACTAGAATTCACAAAAAAAATTATATGTTTAAATACATCTATGTACCAAAACATGCATAATCATATTAAATATTTACAATATAACTATATAAAATAAAACATTGTGTTTTTCTATTCTTATAGTTGTTTTTTAAAACAAAAATCAAAGTTAAACCGAAACTAAAACCAAGCTGAAACAAAACGTTAACCAAATTTTTTTTAAGAATCTGAAAAACCAATATAAAATCGAACGAAAACCAAACCGTAAACCGGGTTTACTCGTCGACAAAGACACCACTCAACGACTAAAATTCTCACACGTTACAGTTTCTTATTGGTTACATATGAACGTGGCTGTCAGATCAATTAAGTGAATTAAACAGGATATACTCTTTAATTGTTTTACTAAAATAATCAACACAAAATATCTAAAAAACCTTCAATTAAAATATCATAAAATATCTATAAGAGGAAAAAGCTTACCCCTTTAAACTCCAGTTCGTGTCCTAACTACTGCAAACACACTTGTCTCTCTCTCTCTTGCAACCTCTTCTCCATTCCCCGCAATCTCCAATAGTAATTTTAGGTGAGAAATCAAATCTTTATTAACTTTTTTTCTTAAATTTTTGATCTTTTTTGTTGGATCTATCTTTTTCTGTTTAAATTCTTGCCTTCTGTTTTGGTATCTATTTTTTGGTCCGATTTATTACAAATCTGATCTGTTTCTTTTTCTCTGTTATGTTCTAAATCAGCAAAGTAGTAAAGAAGATTGTAACTATTGGTTGTGGAATTAGAGTTAGAAGATGTCTTTTTTCTCCAGTTTTTTTTGAGGGTTTATCTTTTGATTTACTGTTTCTCTTGAATTGAAAAGAGATCTTGGGTTCTGGATCTATCTTTCTAGAATGGTTAAAGCTATCTTCTTTTTGTTTGGAAATTTTCTGAACTTATGTTGATAAGGATTCATTTTTATACTCTCTGGATCACACTTTTCTGATATGTTCTTGATTGATTGCTTTGGGCTAATACTATATACAGATTACTTGCGACATTTATGTAAAAGTTCCTCTCTTTAGGTTTGGTGTGATGAACACAATGTGACACAAAGATGCATGATCTACTCTTAAAGTAGTTTAAGTTGTATCTCAATTGTTTGGTCTTGCTGTTTCTTAGGTAAAGCTGAAAAGGGCAGTTTGTTTGGAGTGAAGAAGAAGTGATTTGTGGTGAAAAGTATGGGTACTCACTTTAATTTCAACAACATAGGCGGCGATTTGTCTGGAGGGAATGGGTGTAATAATAACCAGTCGAAGCCATTGGCGAGGCAGTCTTCGTTATATTCCTTAACATTTGATGAGCTTCAGAGCACTTTAGGTGAGCCAGGGAAAGATTTTGGGTCAATGAATATGGATGAGCTACTGAAGAACATATGGTCTGCTGAAGATACTCAAGCTTTGATGACTAGTACATCTTCGGTTGCAGCCGCTGGTCCTAGTGGTTGTGTTCCAGGAGGGAATGGTTTACAGAAGCAAGGCTCCTTGACTTTGCCTAGAACGCTTAGTCAGAAGACTGTAGATGAAGTATGGAAGTACTTGAATTCGAAAGAAGGTATTAATGGAAATACTGAGACGAATGTGCCTGAGAGGCAACAGACTTTAGGGGAAATGACTTTGGAAGATTTTTTGCTCCGTGCTGGTATTGTGAAAGAAGATAACACTTGTAATGACAATACTAGTACTGACTTTTATGCTCATAATGCTGCTTCTGCTGGTGGTGGTTTGGGGTTTGGATTCAGTCAGCTGAACCAAAACTTCAACCGCAACAATAATAATTCTATGATCTTGAATCAAGCACCTGGTTTAGGCCTTAAAGTTGGTGGTGGAACTATGCAGCCGCAGCAGCAGAGATTGCCTCCAACTATATTTCCTAAACAAGCTAATGTAACATTTGCAGCGCCTGTAAATACGGTCAACAAGAGTTTATACGAGGCTGGTGCAAACGGTCAGGTCAACAGTAATATGGGAGGAACAGGGGTTACTGTTGCTACTACTTCTCCTGGGACGGGCAGTGCAGAAAACAATACTTGGTCATCACCAGTTCCTTATGTGTTTGGTCGGGAAAGAAGAAGTAATACGGGCCTGGAGAAGGTTGTTGAGAGAAGGCAAAAGAGAATGATCAAGAATCGGGAATCGGCTGCGAGATCAAGAGCTCGAAAGCAGGTTAAGTGTTTAATCTTACCAAACTGGCATTACTCTTTGTCTTTTCAGGATATTTCATATTGATTTCAATGTTCTGGTTAACCTCAGGCTTATACCTTGGATCTGGAAGCCGAGATTGAAAGTCTAAAGCAAGTGAATCAAGATTTGCAGAGAAAACAGGTTTTTCTTTTTAATCATTTTTCTATTGCTTTTCTATAGAGAATCTAGCTGTCTCAGTTCATTAACTCAGGTCTCCTTATGTTGCAGGCTGAAATTATGAAAACTCAGAATAATGAGGTAAAAACCATTCCACTCTACTTTTTGGCTCTACAATACCAAACATTTTGTGTCTATCTAAATGTGGCTCTATTGTCTCTTTTGATGGTACTGTTAACTGATACTGCTTCTTGAAATTGCAGCTGAAAGAATCGTCGAAGCAGCCTCCATGGCTGGCCAAGACACAGTGCTTAAGAAGAACCCTTACTGGTCCGTGGTAGAAGCAAGAAGAGCCTTATAATATCAGACAGCACCCATCAAGAGCAAGGCATTGGGAGACTAAAATGTAATAGAAGATAAACCTAATGTACAGGAGAGATACAGAGACGCTTACAATGTAGAAATCTTTTGAGCTGAATCTAACTAAGAGTGCAGAGTATGAGAGGTTTTAATATGAATTTTACATATTTCATAAATCATATGCTAATGTAAACTTTCAGATTTAGCAATAAAGAAATGACTAACTCAGAAAGAGAGTCCATTAACTGGAGAGTGAGGTACACTCTGGCTATAAGTCCTGGAAGCTGTACTAGATGATGGACCAAAGTTCCGGGAATTGCCTCTTTGAATTCTCAACTCGCTTCTCTTCCCGTGTTCTCGGCCTATCTCTAGCTCAACTTCTTTAGAAAATCTGCTATGCAAAGGATCACAGCTTTCACACAACCGTCTCAGGACTTCCTTAATTGACGGCCTAGACCGTCCTTCTTTCTCAGTACACCATCTCACTACTGCCACAACTGCTTCAAGCTGTTTTCCTCCATTGTCGTCAATGGAGTCTTTGATTTTTGGGTCTACTAAGTCCAGGTGTTTTGATTTCGCCAACAACAACCGCTGAGACATTTCAACAAGGTTCCTACCTTCATTGACTGCTTTTCTCCCGGTTATGAGCTCCAGCAACACAACTCCATAGCTATACACATCACTCTTCTCAGTCAGCTCTTGCGTTACTACATATTCAGGATCTAGATAACCTGAAAAGATATCTTCAGATGTTAAAAATTCAGTTTCCCTCAAAAGGAGTAAAGTTGTTTTGTTCCCTATCTCTCCCTAACCTGGAGTTCCACGGATATCAGTGTTCACAGGCTCAAAACAAACAGAACCATCTCTAGACGAATGTGCAAGACCAAAATCTGAAAGCTGCACCTAGAAAACATCATGTTTTGTCCAAGTGGAACTGTTTCTTTAACCCAGATTATGTGTGATGTTACGTACTTTCGCCTCGAAGTTCCCATCAAGTAATATATTGCTTGAGTTAATGTCTCTATGACAGAGAGGAGGATCACAATAGAAATGAAGATATTCCTGGAGGAGAGAACAACGTGCAGCCAAGAACCAAAAACTGTAAAAGATATATATAATCAAATCAGTTTACAGAGAAATTTTAGATGAAAGACTTTGGAATAATTACCAAAGCATTTGCCACATCGATTGCGATTTTCATTCTTGTTCCCCAACTAGGTGGAGGCTTTCGAATAGCTGCAAAGAAAAGAAATTGTAAGAAGAAAAGTTTTCAACACTCTGGAGACTTAAGCTTAAGATAGATGATATACATACAATGTAAATGATCTTTTAAGCTGCCATTTTCCATGTAGTCATAGATCAGGAACCTGTAAAGATAAGATGAGAATACTTAAACAAGTTTAGATAAATGCAGAAGGCACATAAAAGCAAGGTGTGATTCTTCACCTTTCTTTGTTTTTGATGCAAAAGCCTTTCAAAGCAACAAGGTTACGATGATGCAGCTTAGCTAAAAGCTCTATCTCTCTGCAAAAATCTTGTTCAGCTTGTTTAGAGACTTTGTTCATTCTTTTCACCGCTGCAATCAATCCATCTCTGAACTCAGCTTTGTAAACAGTCCCAAAACCTCCTTCACCAATAACCATGTTAAAATTGTTTGTTGCATTTCTCAATTCCCTGTAGCTGAATTTTCTGAAAGCTGAAGAATAATCATCTGCAGATAGAAGAATTTTCAAGTCATTCTTTTGGAAAGATACAATAAGACAAAGAACACACTTTATTTTTACCAACCATCATGAATCTTGAATGCAGGCAGAGAAGAAGAAACTGTTTTGGTTGACTTTCTATCCAAGCTCTCAGATTCATCGAGTTCCTGGTTTTTTCTACGGATAAGAATCACTAGAATAACGAGCAACGTAAGAGAAACCGCTGTAATAACAATGCCAATGGTTGGAACCAAAGTTAAGTGATATGGATTGTTGCTTCCACTTGGAGACAATTCAGAATCACTGTTGCTGGGGCTAATAGCACCAGCTGTGCTTGGAGATGGTTGTGGACTTGCCAATGGTGAGAATGACTCTGTAGAAATGCGAATAAAATCAGACAAAATAAACACTGATCTGATTACTAAGAAAGTTGCAGTGATGTGTCTAACCTGAAGGAATACTAAGCTCTGTCACTTGAAAGAAACAACCAAGGAGTTCAAGAGCAGATGCATTGTCAATTCGGCTTGCTAATGTAGCATAAACCGCGTCACGACAAGTACTCAATGTAATGTTATTACTCTCTGCACCTTTGACATTACGAAGGTAAGTGATACCAGAATTCAAACACTTCCTGCATTGGTTTCCCAGTGAAAATGGATGTCTGCAATTTCTTGTAATATGTCCAAATTTTGGTGACTGATGCATTTGTGTAACAGTGGTTCGACCTTCACAGTTATAGTTAACAAGGATCTTGGTTCCCAAACCACAGAAACTAGTGGCGTTTCTCGAGACTCCATGGAGCTCCATGGTTCTAGAGATGGAAGCAATGCAGGTTTCAGTTAAATCTGATGTGACTCCAAGATTACTTGACAAGTTAGCGTAACGAGCCACGGAAATTGCAACAAAAGCGTTCATGTAGCGACAGCATTTGCTTCTGTTGGTTATGTTTGAGCACACAGAAGCTACTAGAGTAAAATTTGATGAACTGAAATCCAATGGACAATCTGCAAACACAGACAACAATGCAGCATTATTGTCTGAAAGAAAGAAACAAAAACCAAATTTAAGTTCACACAATGGAGACTTGCTTCATAACCTAGAAAGATCTATCCACAAGCTTTTAGCTTCCTAACCACCATAGCTTAACAACAAACGAAGCTTATCAGAAAGGTCATTGATTTGCTCAAGATCTGATTTTAACCATAAACAGAGCATTTGCATGTAAGATCAACTAATGAACCAAAACTATGCGAATTTCTATCGAAATCTCAGAATTCAGTCACAGAAAGCAACAAACTTTGGAAAACCCAGAAGCTAAAAATGAAACTTTTTAAGGAATTTAGTAAAGAAGCTGTTTGGGAGAAGCAAACAGAGGAAAATCGGAAGAGATCAAAACCTGCAGCCATTAGTGAAGGCAGTTGAATTGCAAGTAATGTAATCAATGTGACCAAAAAAGCTTGACTATTCACCACCATGGCTAGCTAAGAGCAACGAGAGAGAGAGAGAAAGAGAGAAAGAGAGAAAGATTATAAAAGAGTTCCTTGTGAATATGACATTCGAGGTTCTGTCTGTGTACAGTCATTGACAAGTGACAAGGAAAGAGACAAATTCTAGAGTTCTCAACTATTCAGTTCGTGACAATTGAATCGACAAAATTGTAAATAAATTTCCTCACTTATCATTGTTTCTCGTTTATTGGTTCTTATTTTTTTGTCAATCTCGTTTATTGGTTCTTTAGAAAAGCTTTATGATTTTTGTTAAAGATATCTTGCTGAAATCATCATTGTAAACCACTCTAGAAATACCGAGTTTTTCTCGATCTGGTGATTAAATACTATAACTAGTAGTTCAAATATTTGGAGTTCGATTTTACTCCATGCATATAATAATTAATAGACGTGTAATGATGTACTTGAGTCATAAATTAGTCCTTATCGATCTAATTATTGACAAAAAAAGACTATTCTCGAAATATCATAACTCAAAATAAAAATTTGGTAAGGAAAATATATAAATGGAATTTAGCTGTGAATCGAAACTTATCGATCTAACTGTTTGAAAAAAAAATATGGGAAGCGAAAATCCATCAAAACAACTGAGAAATTAAACTCAAATGTATACCACCATGAAACTAAAATGCATCATATACCGCCATGTTATGTAATTAAATCCAACACTAACCTGTAACAACATGGTTAAATATTCAAATATTAGTATTGGATTAGTTTCTTTTTCCTTCATGTGAAGCTATTTGTATGAATGATTAGAACCAAACATAAAACGAATGCATAACATGATTAGTAGTACGATTAAATAATTTTAAAATTTCGAAATGGAACTCTCATGTTCAATCATGATGTCTCATGCCATGTCGTGAATAATTAAATTTTGTTTGTTTTCTAATGTTTCTCACCATTTATTTTTCTGTAAAAAAAAGATCTCATAATAGGTAATAAAATTCTCATAAGTACACATAAGATTTTAATAGTTTGAAAAGTATATATACACTTTTTGTGAAAGTTTGCATATTATTTTTTATTTTTAAAAATTCATATGAATTTTTAATTTATAAAAGATAAAATTGTTAAAAATAATGAATTAAATTTTTTGTTTTAGAAGAAAATAACACGTCCATTAGTCATAAGTAACAAATTGTGTTTTTTTTTTGTCAATAATTGGATCAATAAACCCCGATTCATAGCCTAAATTTTATCCATAAATTTTTTTAAGCTAAAAACATTGTAGAAGGTGAAAATCGAATTTTAATATTAAATCATTATCTGAATCATACTAACCACCAAATTAAGAGCAAGTTGATAACTTATGTTTACAACAAAACTGTGAAATCAATATTGATATGATATCTAGCAAATCTACTTTGTGAAATTAAAGAGCAATTATGGTTTTTGTTATTTTCTTGGAGAAAAAGAAAGGTATTGTTTGATACACAAAAAAATCTAACATTTATGAAGTGAAAGCGATTGATAGATAGAATGGCTACAGAATTCAAGTGCTTTGGGATTGATCCTAAAGTATCCTAATGTTTTATTTTCTCTAAAAATAAATACTAAATTTTATTTTTAAAAAAAAGGAAGGAAAATGGAATAAGAGAAGCAATGTGAACCCAAAAGAAAATGGTCTTACATAATGTTGGTGGGGTCATTCACATGTGCACCACCCTGTCATATATTGAACGTTTCAGCTTCGATTTTTGGGTTTTTATTTATTGTTCTTTAGCATCTTTTTATTGTGGATATTATATTTATTATAGCCTTGGACATATAGGGTCCTCTTGGGCATATAGGGTCCGTTCCACCTCATTTCTTTCGAAAATAAGAAATTCTAATTATCCGTTTGAGTCTAAAAATAGTATCTAACCGGGCAAGGGAAAGATTAGAAATGGGTTTATAAATTCTCTGAACTTTCATTGGGTATTTAATTACATTAACAAAATATTAAAATATATTAAATTTAAATATTAAATGTTTCAAATAATTAAGATCAAACCTATAAGGATATTTACTTAAATTTTCAAAATCTTACGATGAATACAAATGATTCAATATGGATATAATAATATTTTTGGTAAAAACAAGTAATGTTAGTCATTTAATTACAAATTATAACACTGTAATTTTGTACTTTTCTGTATTGAACATAGATATATCTTTTATACATTGTTATTTTTGTTATATTAATTATATAATTTATAATAATATTCTTAGTTTTTTGATTATTTGTATTTTTCAAACTATTTTCTGTATGTGTACCACAATTTTCCGATTTAGTAAAATTTCGGAAAATAGTTTGGGAAGTAAATTTTGAGTCTCAAAAATTACCGTACCGTTTCTGATTCCCGAAATTTTTGTCTCGTTTTGTAACGGAAATTGTTTGGAAAATAAATCTAATTTCTCGAACTAACCGTCTTTGACCTATTTCTGTAATTTTCCGTCTCATTTCCCGTTATGTCCAGGGGTAAGATGTATTTTTGATGCATTTTTATTTAATTTATATAAATTGTATGTATTTCACAATTTCATATATTACAAAGCCTAAGTTTTGAAGATATCTGGATTTTTGATCATATGTTCATATGTTGGACCCTATTGGACTGGATTCAAACAAAACCCTTAGATAATTGATAGGGTACGACAGACCAAACTAGTTTTTAAGAATGTGTTTGACTTGGTTTACGATAAACGGCGAAGTGGGCTTGATTGGGCCGTTGGATTCTTCTAGTTGAGTTAAGTTATTAACGTAAGTGTGAAGCTTTGTTGGAATGAAGGTATATGAGATTGCGTGCAAACTTTAGAGAGGGTTTTTGTGGCTTATACACCACATTTTGCCTTTTGATTTCTTCAGGATCTCACTATAATGCTTCAAAGACAATTCTTCTTCAGATTTGTAGTTTTGGACCTTTTAGAGAAACTATTTGGTAAATTGACAATATTAATAATCTGGTATAAAAACGGCTAGGAAATAAAATATTTCATGTAATTATAATGGAATGTTCTTATAAGTGAGATCAATGAATATTGTGTAAATTAGAGTTTATCTAATTATATTGTGTCTGTATAAATATGTGTCATCGTGAATTAGAGACAGTTTCATGTACGTATAATGAAATGTTTACATAAGTAAGAGCAGTGAATATTGTATGAATAGAGGCTTAATCTTATAGAATATCAATTACAGAATACTTATACACAATATAGAGACCTAGGTTTTATACATAAATTTACAACTGTATCCTTTCCATATCTGTCTATAAATATTGTATGAATTAGAGTTTGTCTAGTCACATTGTATTTGTATAAATATGTATGTCATCGTGAATTAAGGATATTTCCTGTATGTATAATATAATGTTTCTATAAGTGAGAGCAGTGAATATTGTGTGAATTAGAGTTTATCTAATCACATTGTATCTGTATAAGTATATGTGTCATTGCCAATAAAACCGAACACAGAATTCCCAAACATTTTCTTTGTTAAAGTTTACAAAAACTAAGTAAGAGTAATAATCAATACTTCCTTAGATACATAATCTTTCATGTAGAGAGTCCAATACATAAAGACATCTGTTTATTGAAGACTTGTGTTGTGTTGTGATAAGGGATTTGGTAAAGGAGCAAGGAGATGGACCAGAATGGAATATAAATGTAAACGTACTTGAAGTACGTAACAAAGTCAGAGAAGGGACGGTGGTGATATTTAAGATGCATTACCTATCAAAGTAGTTGCATGAACTTCGGATGCTGTTTTCATATGACATTTTTGGGTTGTAGGTGATAGCTATTAATGATATTTTGATTAATCCCAACAATATATCAAACAACACGCATGGCATTTTCATATATAACGTGTTATATTTTGTTTTCACACCACCATATCCTTTGTTGTATAAAAGATTATCTCTACCAATTCTAAATATATTGCATGGTACACATGTTATATAGCTTAAATATTTTACTGTGTCTTTTTAACAGAAAAATGTATTTGATTAAGTAATTAATATTTATATCGGAAAACTTTCCACCGAAGTTCGATTTAAGTAACAGTGCAAGCTCATATTATATGATTTAGAATGTGAGTTAGAGATCCTTGTCGATTTAATCATTAACAAAAATAAAACAAATACTTTCTTTGTTTAGTTTTAGTTGATGTTATAGAAATTTTACACATTTAAAAAAAAATTTGATTAGTTTAGTTTTTCGAAATAAAATATGTTTTATCACAAATTCTAAAATAATTTAACCAATTTGTAGAATTCAAATAGTCAAAAACACTAAAAACACAATAAATTTTGCATAGAAATCTTAAAACATAAACTAAAATGAAACAATTTTTTTTTCTAAAACATGAATAAGTATATTATTAAGTAATTGAGTTTATATAAATACATATGATTCTATTTTACATGCTATTTTTACTCCCACATCTAGAAGTAATTGGTGAAGTTATTTTTAGCTAAACAGATAAGTTAAGTTGATTAATCAAACTTTGGTAGTTCATAAATCCACTCAAGACATAATCAAAGTTAGGAGTCTATGTAAGAAACAAAAGAGGCAAAGCAACAAACCCACTTTTGCAGCTTTTAATATCATCATGTCTTAAACCGACACACGCGCACTTCCGCTCACACTTATTTTATCCTTAAAATCCTCACAGATTATTACTTTTCTTAGTGTTTTGTTTGTGGTCACAAGAATCTTAACACAAATGCAAACCACCATATTAATACAACACTGATGATGAACTAGCTTCTTTCTTCTTGCTTCTTAAGGTTTTGTGGTTTCACTCTCTGGCGAAGAAAACTATGATTCAAAGATTACTTTTGCTTCTCATTGTTCTTCTGATTCAATCTTCATTACTCTTTCGACTTTCCTCTGCTGTCCAGGTAAATCAATTCTCATCAAATATGATAACATTAGTTCCTTTGGTGTTTTATCCTCTGTCTCCTCTCAAATCTTTTTCTTTGTAAGTTTGGAGAAACCTCCATTTTGTTACATTGTTAATCATGTAAATGGGTTGTATAAAAATCTTATTTTGAGTCATTTAAAACCTAAAGATCTCAACTTGAATGATGGGTCATTAGATATATCTTAGTTTGAATGGTGAGTTTCTAGGGAAATGTCTTCGGTCAAGTGGTTAAGTGTTACATGTGTTTGTCTTTTCCACCCCAAGTTTGATTTGGGAAATCGTGTTTGTCCCAAGTAATATCGTTAAGAGTTTGTGTTACATGTGTTGTCTTTTCCACCCCAGGTTTGATTTAGGAAATTGTGTTTGTCCTACGTAATATTGTTTAGAGTTTGGCTGTAAAACATATTTTTGTCGACTCAGTTGTTGACAAAAAAATAATGAATTTCTAATTCTTGATTGGTTTTGGATCTTAGGAAGGAAAAACATGTATAAGAAACAGAGACTGTGACGCTGGATTACACTGTGAAACATGTCTAGCCAACAGTAAGTTCAGACCAAGATGTGCTCGAATGCAACCCATCAACCCTATCTCCAAGGTTCAATTATCTTTAAAAATCAATCAATCATATTATAGATTGATATTTAATTTTGTTTCTAAATAAAATCGATTGATTATGTATAGACAAAAGGATTGTCTTTCAACAAGTATTCATGGTTAACAACACACAATGCGTTTGCTCGAATGGGAGAAGTATCAAGGACTGGTTCTGTGATTTTGACAACTACTAATCAGCAAGATTCAATCACAAGCCAACTCAACGTAAACTCTTCAATACAAAGTTTCAAACTTGAGTAGACCTATTTCAAAGTTTGAATTCTTATTGATGGGTTTTGTTGGATTACTGCAGAATGGTGTAAGAGGTTTTATGCTCGACCTCTATGACTTCCAAAACGATATCTGGCTTTGCCATTCATTCGGCGGAAAATGTTACAATTTCACAGCTTTTGTAAGTTTTGATACATCTTTGTTTGTGTTTGTTGCAATTGAAAAAATGTTGAAATGTGTTTTTGATATTGTGTGCTTTGTGTGTTGCATTGTGGCAGAAACCAGCGATTAACGTTTTAAGGGAGATTCAAGTGTTTCTAGGGAACAACCGAGAGGAAATTATAACGATTATCATCGAAGACTATGTCAAATCGCCTAAAGGTCTCACGAAAGTGTTTGATGCAGCTGGTCTAAGAAAGTTCATGTTTCCGGTCACTAGAATGCCTAAAAAGGAGAGGACTGGCCAACAATTGACAACATGGTTCAACAGAACCAACGGTTGCTAGTTTTAACATCTGACTCGAAAAAAGAAGCAACCGAAGGGATTGCATATCAGTGGAGATATATGGTTGAGAATCAATGTGAGTCCTATATATATGAAGCTGTTAGAATGTTACTGATATCGTACATCGGAAGTTTAAATCATTCTAGTATAATATATACGATTTAGGGGTCAATTTACTCATTGCTAATTGGTTTTGAGTTGAAAACTCATTTATCATGGTATTAAAGTCCAAGAGCATACAAGGCATGCATGATATGTTTATTGTAATATATCGAAATGTTAGATAATACCACCGCCTTTAGATGCAAACCATTTACCCATAACTTTTGTTGATGAATGAAATTCTTCTTCAGATGGAGATGGAGGATTGAAGGAAGGAGAGTGTCCAAATAGATCAAACTCAGCACTGATGAGCGATAAATCGAAATCTCTTGTTCTTGTGAACCATTTCCCTAGTGTAGCAGATGTGCTTAGAGCATGTAAACAAAACTCTGCTTCTCTTCTTGAAGCCATCAAGACATGTTACCAAGCTTCAGGACAGAGATGGCCTAACTTCATTGCAGTAGATTTCTACAAGGTACATTTTAGTTATAGGTTTCAAAGATTAGTCAAGATATATCTCATTACAAATCCTTTATAACTATAGTTACAAATTTCGTATGGTTTCAGAGAAGTGATGGTGGAGGAGCTCCACAAGCAGTTGATGTTGCTAATGGCAATTTGATATGTGGTTGTGATAACTTTGGAGCATGCCAGGTCGTTTATCTGTTTTGAATCTTTAGCTTTTATTCTTCGGTTTTGTTAAAGTTCTCAATGTAATTTGCAGGCTGACGGCAAGTGTGGATAGTAAGAAACACTAAGCCACTAGAGGCAACTCCAATGATCAGAGGCTTTGGTCAATGATTTACCAAAGGGACCCAAACTTAGTTGTGACTTAGACTAGTTACAATGGTTTAAGAAAATGGTGTTGAATAAATTTTTTAAACTGTTGAAAAAAAAGAGTTACAATGGTTGGTTTAAGGTTTAGGTGGCATCAACGGCGTGAAGGTTTGTGAACTGAGTTGAATGGTGAAAATGTGACATGTGTCATGTTTTCATTGGTAACTTTTTTTTAATTATAAATATATTTAACACGTGTCATTTTCTTATTGGTTACAGAATAAA
>OVBA01007321.1:0-14865 GCA_900406435.1 Lepidium aucheri | reverse complement strand
GCGTCGATTACTTTGCTCCACCAGGTCTGCCATCATTTGCCGTAGGTCGATCAGGGTTTGTCCTCGTGTGGTTGCAGTATTTGATGGTTGTCCCCTTCGACCTGCGTTCGATGCCGCTGGTATGTCGCCCTGATTGTTCGATGGATCCATTTTTGCCGCTTGTCGATTTACTTTTCGGTCAGAATGATTCGAGGCCCCACGGTGGGCGCCAAAATGTTGATGCTAGAACTCAACACTCGTTATCAAATTGTGGAACTTCGAACCAAGTACTATTATTAGATGAAAATGGATTACAAATGAGGGCGAAAGAAATCTTTCAAGCTCTAGGATTTTTCTCTCCCATTTTTCTTGTCCCTATTCCTAGGTTTTGAACCATTATTTATAGGCTTTTGCTCTAGGGTTTTGGAGAAGATCCTCTCGAGATTCTCCGAGATTTCCTCCTTGATTTTAGGCGAGCTTCGCGGAGATTGGTTGCTTGCTTAGTCGGCTATGCTCTTCCGGCTTCGCGTGCTCGCTCCTCGGACGTTATGAGGCTTGCTTTGCCACCTGCTCGGCTCAGCTCACCTTCTCTTGTTCTTCGTTATTGGGCCTCTTCAGTCTTTTGGGCCTGGTACCAACACACATCATCCTAAAGTTATCTATTTAAAAAGTTACCTTTCTAATATATAGAGGATTACAAAAGATTAAAGTTATAACATTTAACATGGTCTTTTCTATATAACTTGATTTATTTATGTATGTATATGAGACTAAATATTAACCGCTTACCAAAAAATAATAACAATAAATGACGGTGAGTCCAACGACATTGACCTCATCGTGTTTGCTTTCCGTCCTTAGGGTCTCTATCTCTAATAGATCTTCTCCTTAGTGTAGCTCTTGTATTGCGGTGAAGATTGGTTTATGAGATCTGATTTCTTCCTTGATGTATCGCCGGTCGCCGTGGTCTTTCTAGCCTCTCTGTGGCCGTTATTCTTAGGGGGTCTCGCTCGGTCCTATTTCCTTTGCTCATTTATTGGAGTGCGTGACCTAAGTAAGACTATTCAGATCCCTTTTTTGTTTATTCCTATGTTCCGTTGTGTTGTTGTGTAGTTTTTAGAGAACTAATTGTTGGGTTTAGCTTGGTTTGGGATGATTAGGAGGTTAGTTTCAGTTTTGTTGCTATGCATTCCTTCTCTTAGATTTTGATTTTATTATACTTTAGTAGAATCAGTTTCTCTATGCGGTTTTCTCTTGGTGGTTAGAGGATGTGCTTTAGCCGAAGATTCGTTCGTGGTTCTTCTTTTGGATGCGTCTGTCTGTGTTGCTTCTTATTGTTTGATGTAGATTCATTGGAGTTGGCTACAAGAACTTTGTTCTTGCTGCTTTATCTGCCCTTTTTGCTATTAGTATTGGCTTCAGTTTGAAGTTGCACTTAGGTCCTGCATGATTGTAGGAGTCGTCTTTGGTGGGTTCTTCGCGTGGTCTTGTGCAGTTGATGGCTCCTAACATCTTTTTATAGATTGGCCGCAAGTTTCTCTTGATATTTCGGTTTGTTTCTTGATTCTGGAAGTCTATAGTTTTAATCATGTATGCTTTTCTCTTTATTTTTTATTTTATTTTTAGCTTCCTTTTATCTAACGCTATGATTCTCTTGTACATGCTATATTTTTTGAGGTATGAAGTGTTTTCTCCGATTTCAGTTTGATTCTCTCTCAATATATCTGAACTCATTATTTCTAATATTATTAGATGAAAAAAGGAAGAAGAATATATGACCATTTTACCATCATATGATAATTACTAAATGCTAACTTACTAACAATTATATTACATTCCATCTCTATATTTCTTTTTTCGTCAAGAAAAAATCTAATTAGGTTTTGGATTTGCTTTTTGTTCGTGCGTGTAATATATATTATAGAAGACACCATTCTTTTTTTAATATATATTTTATCTACTACCTCTTAAAATCTACGTATAAATAATATAATAATAGATGTTAAGTAAAGAAGAGAAGCAAATCTTAAAGGTTCCAAAAGATAATCTTCTTATTTTTTTTTCTAGAAAAATAAAGGTAAGGGAAATTGGTGCGTAAGTTTGTATACATTTTAGAATAAAATAAAGAAGATACATATATACTTTATAAATTGACTTAATCATCGCCACTTTACATATTGGTTAACAGAAGTATTGTTTTCAAACTAAAATAATTATGAAACCCCACAACTAATTAAAACTAAAAACATTCTCTCTGATGTAAGCACTTGATCAAAAACATGGGTTTATCCACAATATGTATATGTATGGTAACCAAGTGCTCATGTGTCGTAATCATCCTAATGCATGGCTATTATATACTACTTCAATCATGCATGAACATCATGAGTCTTATATGCCACTTTGATGGCCATGCCGTCCTTTCCTTCACCGGATGCCACTACTTGGTGATTATACTAATCATATGATGATTTCGCTCATCCAATCATTATCTTATATAAGATATATGTATAACTTAAGCAGGAAAAACATGTATATGATACACTTGATTAAAGACACGTGTCCAGTTCAATATGTTAAAAAAGGATTGTTACAATAATAAAAGCAAACATTTTATCACCATCGTAGATTTACATGGCAGCCTGAAAATATGAAAAGGAAAAAAAAACCATGCCATATGGGTCACTAAAATACGTATTATAAATTATTTTAAAAGCAAGCCCTTAAGCATGTGTCACGAAAGCCACCAATTTGCAAAAAGGTATTGTCCACTTGAATGCCATTCTCTCATATATACACACTTCTTCTCATCTAATCTCCACCATGAACTCACCTAGCTCCTTTGATATCAAACGAGAGAGAGAGAGAGAGAGAAAGAGAGACAGATATGAACATGCAGCCAAATTATAATAGCTCAAATCTTAACAACATGCAACAACAAGACTACTTCCACTACTACGACAACTTAAAGCTCAACAATCTCAATCTTATTCCATATACTCAAGTTCAAGAACTCAATCTATCATCTCCAGCAAGCATCAACTCAGCTACGACGTCTGATGAAGCAACTGAAGGAAACTTCGTCATTAACGAGAGAAAACAAAGACGTATGGTATCGAACAGAGAGTCAGCAAGAAGGTCAAGAATGAGAAAGCAAAGACACTTAGATGAGCTTCTCTCACAGTTCACTTGGCTTCGAAGCGAGAACCATCAGCTTTTAGATAAGCTTAACCAAGTCTCTGACAAAAACGATCATGTTCTTCGAGAGAACTTGAGTCTTAAAGAGGAAAATTTGGAGCTTCGTCAAATTATCACATCCATGAAGAAACTTGGAGGAGGGATCAATGACAAATATTCTTATTTTTCCATGGATGAGTTGGATCAAGACTTCTCTTCTATCACGGACGACCCAAGAACTCATCATCCATCATAAGTTTCTGCCTTTAATCTATCGATCTATTTTTTTTATTTTCTATCACTTCTTAACAGTTGTATTGCGTACTAAAGATAACCAAGTGATGATCACCGTCTAGTGCTAAAAGATTCAGGGAGAGATGTTGTAAACTCGCTCTCGCCTGAATTTGATTCATGCTTGGATCACTTTTCATTTAGACATTCAGAAAATCCGGTAAATGAGCTACTCCACAGTTGTTCTCATTCTGGGTTTTTTTTTCTCTCTTTTTGGCTATTTGTCAAATCTCTTTCTGTTTTATTTGTGTAAGCGGAAAGAAGATAATTAAATTATGAACATTTTGCTTTTTATTTTAAGCTGATAATAAATGTAATCCAATCGTAATGTGGTAAACAAAAAGGTATTATTTTCTACCTAAACTAGGAAACAAGAGTATATTTATACATAGAGAAACAAAAAATTAAAGAAAAGCGCATTTAATCAAGCGGTTAAGTTCACATCTAATAATTTTCCTAACAAAATTTGGTATTTTAAAGAGTACACATAGATTATGGATCAGTTCCTTTTTAGATAGGAAAAGAGACAAACACCTCCAAATTATTAAACTGAAAAGGAACTAACTACAACAAATCAGTCTTGCGCCCTTCAACATCATCCAACAAAATAAAAGAAACCTCTAGAGAAGCAGAGCTAGAAGAAGGAAAACCTAAATTCAAAGAAAATGCATAATTGGCTATCTATCAGTTAGACGATTAGTTTCTGTATACACATGACTAGTTTTGACTATTTGGTCTCGAAAAAGATAACTATATCACAAACATACTAGAAAATGCAAAGGATGAGAATCGTGTATCCATGTCTCTATAAAATCTAAAACAATCCGAGAATCAATTTCTAGCTCTAGGCGAACCAGAGGCCATGGCATGTTCAAACTCAAGACACCATTCTTTTACAAAGCAAACACGAACATGACACTGGCTTTAAACTTCAAAAAATAATCACACCTCCATTTCTATGCTCACCAAATCGTGATTGCAAACAAAAAAAAGAACATTGATTTCCACCCACCACATCCGAGAAACTAATGTTATCAGAAATCCATATACTACAAGAGAAGAAACAAACAGCGTCTGACGTTTCCAATAAAGAATAATACAAGACCAGATACCAACTATAGACAGATAATCACATAAAACGTGGAGTACAAATTTCACCGCAAGCTTAGAAACATGACACGTACCCCAAGCACTTAAATGACGTCGTTGGCGTTCCAAATTTGTCCACAAAAAAAACCGAACTCGTTCAGGTGCCCTAACTTTCCAAAGTTTATCATAAGAAAACTTTCATATTTTGTTGAGAAGAACAATCCTGGGTGACAAGCAAATACGCTGATTTAACTGTAAAGAGACCATCAGCAAAACCAGTCCATGAGAACTTATCCTCAGTCCCAGTCAAAACTTGTAATTAAACACAAATTCTCAAGGAGGCGTGAATCAATATACTCCCAATCCCATTCTATGCCCTGTTTCCAAACATAACGAACTGTTTTGTGCAATTCATTTAAAGGCACACCAACAATAGAGTCCTCACTCAATGTGTAATCACATAGCCAAGAGTCTGTCCACAATTTAATTGTAAAACCATCACCAGTGACCCATTAAGAACCTGGAATAATGATATCTTCGATTTCCATAATCAAACTACACCAAAAAGGTGACCAAGAACCACGAAACTTGACGGATTATTAATTAATCTCCACCCCAACATAGCTACAAGAGCTTTGTTCATCTCATGGGCACGCCTTATACCAAGAGTTCCTTCATATTTCAGCTTACAGATATTCTCCCAAGAACAAGATAGAACTTGTGATGATCAATACTACCACCCCAGATAAAAGCTTTCGATATTTGGTCCAGGCGTCAAAGTGCAGAAGCAGGTAATGCAATAGACGACATCGTATGACCAAATATTAAAGATAGGACATATTTTGTAAGTGTAATCCTCCCCGCCAAGCATAGAAAATGACCCTTCCAGCCTGCCTGCAACTCGTGCAATTACTTCACTAAGTGTACCTATATTCATTCGCTTTTGTAAAATAGGCAACCCCAAGTACTTATCCAAGCCATATTTTGAACTAATGCAACTTTCAGCACTATTTTTCTGAGCAAGATTACGATGTACATAATTGAAATAAGATTTTCAACTTCTCAATGCTAACTCGTTGACCTGAAGCTTTACAGAAACAGTCTAAAAACACTCTTAACAACTCCAATTTGGGCAACATATGCTTTAGCAAAGAGAATTAAGTCATCAACGAAGCATATATATGACAAACGTGGTCCTCCACGAGATAGTGCTATCAGTTTCCATTTCTTAGCAGCTACAGCAAAATCAATCATATGGTATAATCTCTCAATACATAGAACAAACAAGTATGGCGAAAGAGGATCACCCTGTCTTAAACCCCTCTACAACTTAAACGACTCTGTCTTTTCTCCATTCCGTAATAAACTCATAGAGGACCTTTCATCACATTGCAAAATCCAATTAACCCATGAATGTGCAAATCTTGCAGCTCATAAGGATTCCTCCAAGAATTCCCATCTAATTTTATCATAAGCTTTGTCAAGGTCTAACTTCAAAAGAATCCAACCTTACGTCCATTTCTTCCTTTGTATTGTATGTATATCTTTTTGAACTACCACCACATACACTTAGTATGTTAGGAACAAAGCTAGCTTGGGGGCATGACCAATTAACTTTGGTATGAGATGCTTAAGGCGTAAAGATATGAGTCCGGCTAATGGAATCCAAAACTCTTGAACTTCTTCAAGTGGATTGTGACAAAGAACTAAAAGATAGAATGATTTGGAAAGTGGTATTTTCATTTGAGCATGTGCAAGCCGAGTGAAGAAAATGAAAGAAGACAGATGGATGAATGAAACACAAAGATAGGGATCGAATCGAACTATCAAGAGATACAACACATGATAGAGATATCTAAGTTGTATTATATTACACACCATACATATTAGACAAAGAGAAAATGTTTTTAGATAAAAGATGTTTGATACTTTATTCAAAGGAGATTGTAGAGTACTTATAGGAAACAAAGAGAAAGATTAGAGTTTCTCGAAAAGGGAAAATGGCCTAAATCTTAATAAACTTTTACCACAATGCTGATTTTCTAATGAACTTTTGAATCCGTTTTAAATCTTAATTTAATACTTAAAATTTTAAAAAACCTACATGAACTTCCTAATTGTGGCCAATTTCTATATTGACCGTCAGTCAATAGTTAAGTCTCCGTCATTCCATAGATGCCCGACACGTGTACGGCTGATTAAGCGACATGTGTACAGTGAAATTAAAAAATAAAAAAAAAACAAAAAATCGAAAAAAATTCAAAAAAATCCAAAAAAGATTTGGAAAAGCAAAAAAAAAATTTAAAATTTTTAGGAAAATATATATGTAGATAAAAAAACGAAATAAAATTTAAAAAATAAAAATAAAAAATAAGAAAGTAAAAATAATTTTTAAAAAATCAAAAAAAAAATTTTTGGAAGAAAATTATAAAAAATACACGATAACTAACCAAAAAATACAAGCATAATACAACTTGACTACTATCATAATCCACCCAATTCGAAAATCTCTATCTCTAAAATCTCAATTCAAAATCTGTTACAAACCGTAGAAATTTTTAACAAATCAAGTATTTTTGGTATGGTAATAGGTACTCCTACATAAATGAGTTGATGAAGCACAGTCGATACTTCTAACATTGTAGCTGCTTCTGACACTAGGTGCCTCAGGCAACTCATTTATATTAAATGTTTCATCAACTCATTTATGTAGGTGTTTCATCATAAAATTTTGACATCTTACTAAGTATTTTGTTGAAAATTTTGGAAATTGACATTTAAGATGTTGAAAAAAAGACATAGAGATGAGTTGATGAAACACCTAGATAAATGAGTTGATGAAACATGTAACATAAATGAGTTGCTTGAAGCACCTAATGCCAGAAACATCGATAATGTTTCATAAACTACTTTATGTAGGTTCACCTATTACTATGTCAAAAGTACTTGATTTGTTGTAGATTTCTAGGGTTTTAGAGTTAAAAAGTTTTTTGAATCGGGTGAATTATGATTGTAATTAGGTTGTAACTACGGTTTACCTCAAAACCGTATCGTATAAAGGGAAGAAAAGGACTATACGATCAGCTAAGTTAGCACCAAGGTACATGGGTCCTTATAAGGTTCTGAAAGGGTTGGAAAAGTGGCATATAGGATTGAGTTGCTCATAGAATTAGAAACATTTCACATTGTGTTCCATGTCTCAATGTTGAAGAAGTGCTTAGGAAGTGGAGAACGAGTTTTTGAGGGAACCCCAAGGAACTTAAGAGAGAACTTGAAAATTGAAGGGAATCCTGTCCGAATCCTAGATAGAAAGATCAATTGGATTGTAGAAAGAAAACCCGAATGGTGCAAGTTGAATGGGATTGTGATGGGGAACTTGAGACTACTTGGGAACCGAAACTTAGAATAATGGTTGGACCATCCACAGCTTAGATTCGAGGACGAATCCTCTGTAGTGGGGGAGAATTGTAATACCCACGTTCAGCCGATCCAAGAACAGACTAGGCGCGGTACGTAGATGCGGTACGTATGGGCGGACCGGACATGGCTAAAAGGTGAGTTCTGGCAGAGGAAAGGCATTGGAAGCCTATAGAATGATCAAAGCCAAACAAAATCATGAAAAATAAGCTAAGGACAAAAATTTAGGACAGGAACCTAGGATTTGGACAGAACCTAGTGGTTCAGACAACATGGTCCGGATCGGACCGCACGGTCGTTCAAACATGTTTGGTCCAAGTTTAGACATGAACCTAGGAGGTTCGGACATGTTGTGTCTAGTTTTGGACAAGGTTTAAGGTTTAAGACAAGTTTGGTCTATGTCCGGACAAGTCTGGTCCGCGTTAGGACAAGAGGTGTCCACATCTGAACAAGGGTTCTCGTTCGGACAAGAGTTTGGTATGCGTCCAAATGGGTGGCCTAAGGGTAAAACGACCAGAATTGATGTGTTTTGGAACTTGGATTATTTTGAATGTGCTTGAGCCCAGTTCAACTAAATGAATTAGGTTTAGGGTTAGATTACCCTAAGGGTTATAAATAGGAGCCTTAATCCACCCTAAAAAGGAAATCCACACAAGTTAACCTAAAAATAAGAGAGAGGGAACTCGAAGGAGGCAGAGAGAGATCGATGTAGTTGAGGCAAGGAAATATGTTAAATTGAGTTCAAGGTTTTGCTAGTATTGGCAAATTCAAGCCCCATAGAGCAAAAAGAAACCCGAAAGAGTCTAAGACAAAGGTAAGTTCGTGACCGTGATGATTTGACCTTGAATTCGTGTTTGGTAATAGGGTTAAGTAGAATCTTAGAATGGTTAGGTTGAATGATTGATTGTGAATAAAAGGACCATGTGGGTCGATATTACGATTGAGAACCGTGTGGTTTGTGATCTGTGACTTGCGAACCTTAGTGTTTGGTCTGTGACTTGTGAACCTTAGGGTTCGGATCTGAAATTGTGAAATAATGTGAAAGTTGTTCTTGACTCGAAGATTACTTTGGCTGATTCGGATGTAACCCGGGTAGTCAAACTGATTGTTTGAGCAAGCTCTGAATAATGATTGATCTTTGATTTGATTTGATTTATTGAATGCGTGTTCTGGTTATAGCCTAGTGGGACGGGATGACCGACCCACTAAGCAATTCTTTTTCTTATACAATCTGCATGATTGTAGGTAATGATCCAACGAATGATCGAGAAAGTAGCTAATAGGAGTGAGACCAAGGCGGGACGGAGAGGAGGTGGATCTAGGGTTGGGATTTTGGAGTCCTTTTTATGTTATTTAAGACTGAACTTGATGCTAGTAACGTTTTTAATGAGTTATGTTATCACTTGATATTTTTGAACCTTGAACTTGAGTATGAATAAGAATGGAACCAACTTTATGAATTGTTTGGGCTTGTCACATCTTTATAATAGAAATTTTGACTTAGTGAATAATGGAACATGAATTGGTTAAGTGTATGGTCTGCCCAAGGCCTTACTAGAATGCGTTGGAACGCGGGTTTAATGAGTTGTGGTGTTACAATTTGGTATCAGAGCCAGGTTGATTCTAGGATAGTTGGGAAGTGTGTGAATGGGTTAGATGAATGATATCCATCCTCCTCATGCCAAGATCTTACGGTAAGTGTGTTATGTGTTCTGTGAACCGAGCTAAGTTGATAGAGGTTATTAACTTAGCTAATGTAGATGGTTACTACTGGTAAAGGAAGGAGAGGTAATGTGGGGAATGGTGAGACTTCTCGTAATGCTACTGGTAGGACTGAATATGATGATAGGAACAATGAGGAACGTCAACAAAGTGTTGACCGGAGTGAGAATGAGGTATCCACAACACCGTCGACCCCAATTGCGAATGATGGGGCTGGAGATTAGTATGGGTTGAACCCTATCTTGGCTATGTTAGCCCAAGTCTTGAAAAGAATACCGGCTGTACCACTGGCTGACACCGTACCCCCACAGCGGGGTGAGGTACCCGTGGTGAGTGTGCTACTGTGTGTGGATGCAGAAACCGCACGGAATGTGACCGGGGAGGCTGCCCAGCCTTGGCCACTCCATCATACCTGAAAATGATGGATCATATGCAAAAACTTGGCACAAAGTTCTTTACTAGATAAGCTAAGCCGATCGAGACTGATGAGTGGAGGAGTAGGTTGGACCTCAAGAGAAGTGAGAAGAGCATACCTTCTGGATAATGCATCAACTACAACATTATCTTTACCTTTCTAGTATCTGATGACATATGAAAATGTTTCAAAGAATTTGATCCACTTGGCATGTATATTATTGAGTGTCTGTTGACTCTTAATGTGCTTCAATGACTCATGATCCGTATGAATAACACTCTTTCGGCCATAAGTAGTGTTGCCAAGTGTGTAGAGCTCGAACCAAAGCATATAACTCTTTGTTATAAGTTGGATAACTCAGTGTGGCTCCTCCATGTTTCTCAGTAAAGTATGCTATTTGCATCTTATCCTGCATAAGTACATCTCCAATTCCTACACTAGAGGAGTCATATTTAATCCTAAATGTATTAGCAAAATAAGGAAGATAAAAGAAATGAGCATTAGTAAGCTTCTCTTTTCATGACCGAAATGCATTCATACTATTGAGTTTTTTGTTTAGGTGAATGGGACCTTGGCGGGTGGACTGAAGATGAAGCATGGATTCATGAAATGGGGAAAAAGAGCTTGGAGCTAAATCATGCAAGGAGAAGGACCTAAGCAAAAAATATGATTAAAAATCCAAGATGTGGCCCGGATCGGGCAAACCAAGTCAAGCACCAGACCGATCCAGAGGAGGTCTCAGCCCGTTTTGGCTAGTAGCGGCCGATTCCATAAAAGTCGTAGCCCCATTTCACATGCAGGTTCGACCGATCCACGAAGGTCACTTTCCAATGACCAAATTGGCCGACCTGAGGAGAGTTTCATACGGTCCACATGCAAGTTCGACCGATCCATAGAGGTTATTCTCGAAGACCAAATTAGCCTGACCCTAGGAGAGTATCGGTCTGATCCTAAATGAGGATCAGCTGATCCCAACAAAAATCACTCTAAAATGTCTCTTTAATTTAGAGGTCCAACCCGATTTATCCGAAGTTGACCCGAACTACTTAACCATATATAAGAATAGATCCCCAGCTTGTACTAGAGCAAGGAGAGCTTGAGGAACTTTGACCTGAGGAGCTGAAGCAAACCATGGAGATACAAAGTAAACCAATCACTCTGTTAAAGGCCAAGAGACTTTAAAAACCCGTTTTCACTATGCTCCATCAGATTGAAAGCAACCTTAGCTCAATAGCTAATCTAATGATATTGGTTGTGATTAAAGCTAGCTAAAGTTTGGCAATGGGAAGTGTGTGTTTCTGCACTATTTTTCCCTTGATTCTAGTTTTGCCCCATTGGATTTTCTATATAAGGTTTTTAACAAGTTCCCATTGGTTACATTGCTTAAAGTTGAAGGGAGATTAATTGGGAAGCACTTGGGCCAAATTCTCCTTAGCAACACTTGAGCCTTTTCTTTTGATTTTTTCTATGATGGGCCCAGTTTTTTTATGGTCCATGTTAAACCCTAGTTCCCTTATGTAGTTCTTGTATAAACCCTTTGATCCCTTGAATGAAAAGCATCAAACAGTTTCTTACAAACTCTTTACTTATTCAATCAATATGGTGTGTAATATTCATACTCTTGATAATTAGTTTTTTGTGCCATATCCTGAGTGAGTGTAAGCTGAAGATCAAAGGATTTTCATCTACATTGATAGTTCAATTCGTTCCATCAAGTTTTAGATTGTTCTGTTCATATTCCAATCCATCAGATTCTTCATCTGTTGTAACTTTGGTGTATTCTCGATCCATATACTTGACCTCCATCACTCAAGTATACCTTTGATGTCATCTCATTTCATATACTCAACCCCCATACGCAATCCACAATCCCTCGAGTCAAGTCTCTTTGTTTCCAGCAGCTCGTGTGCAACTTTTGGAGTGTTGATTCAGTCTGTTCATCTTCTAGACCTTACAATTCGCTTGATCTTGCTCCTAGACCTCCTATAGCCTAGTAGTAGTGTATTATGTGGTATCAGAGCTAAATCAAACTAGGTTGTTTCTAAAACTTTTGAACTTCCGTTGATATTGACTGTTGAAATCTTAGAAAAACATTTTGATTTGTGTTCAGACGTTTTCTTGTGCTTGTTAAAGAATTGGATCTATTGTAAACTGAACGATTTAGCCTGCTTTGAAGTTCTAATTGCTTGATTCATTAATTTCATCACTAGATCATTGTTACTCTTTGAATCTAAAACCAAATATGAACCTAGACTCTTCAACGTCTGGTAAACCATTGCTATTCTTTCGCTTTATTGAGAAAATTGAAAGTGACTTTTGCGTGTCCTCTTCTTGTGTTCATTGATTCATTGTTTGGTTTGTTTTGAGTTAATTAAGACCATACTTCTTGTTCTTTCTCTGAATATGGTTCAAGAACAGAGGATCCCGAGTCTAGCAACACTCGATATGATAAGCTTTTTATAGAAGCCATCACGACTCAGATGAGTAAAGTGATGGATGCTAAGCTTAAGGCTTATCGAAAGGAAACAAAACCTTCTCAATCTACTAGAAAAAATCTACAATGGGTCTGAACATGATCATCAAACAACAATGTGTAAGACGAATCATTCTACTTAGCCTCAACCTGTGGACGCTCTAGAAAAGATTATTCATGATGATGAATTGGATTAATACTATGATCAAGACAATGATCATTCTCATCACAGCCACAGAAGCCAGAAGCGGAGAAAGAAATATTCAAATCCACAAGACTATCTTTGTAATACCCACACTCGGTAAATCCATAAACACACAAGGTGTGGCACGTGAGTGCGGTACGAACGGACCAGCCAAACTAGGAAATTTGGTTTAGACGAGTTAAGAAAAGGCATTGGAAGCTTAAGGAATGAGAAAGAGCATGAAAAACCATGGAAAATAGGCTAAGGAACGATTTTAGGACAAGACTGGATTTTTCGGACAGCTTGGTCAGATCGGACAGATCTGATCGGATCGGACAGATCTGGTCGGATCGGACAGCATGGTCGAATCAGACAAGTCTAGTCGGATCGGACAGTATGGTCGGATTGGACAAGTCTAGTCGGATCGGACAGCATGGTCGGATCAGACAAGTCTGGTCGGATCGGACGGCTTGGTCAGATCGGATATGAATGGTCGGATCGGACAGCTTGGTCAGATCTGACAGGAACATTCGGAACGGACAGCCTTGTTGGAACGGACCGAAACGGTCGGAACAGATTGCACAGACCGCACAAACCGCGTGGATCGGACGTGCGCGACCGGTTTTGACAACAATGTTCGGATTGGATGAAAATGAGCGGCTCGATAAGTTGAGCTTGGTTCGGACATGAATTAGCTTCGGTTTGGGCATGAAATGTTGAAGTGAATGGATTAGAATTGAAAAGGGCTCGAAAAGCCTAATGGGCCAAAGTGAAAAGGGTTAAGAAATATGGGCCAAGGAATGGCTCATGGGCCAAAAGGTATGAAAAGGGATAAGAAGAGAAAGGGTATAAGTTTCGGCCCAATAGGGAGATTAGGGTTGAGATTAGAAGTATAAATACGACCCTTGAGCCTCATTGAGATAGAATCCACAATTTGACCCAAAAGTTAGAGAGAGAAATCACGAAAAAGAGAGAAAGCAAGATCGATCTCGTGAGATCAAGTTAGGAGCTGAATTGAGTTAAGGGTTTTGTTGGAAAGGGCAAATTGAACCTCATAGAGCAAGAGAAATTGAAAAGGAAGCTAAGGCAAATGTGAGCTCGTGATCGTAAGGCATGATTAGAAATGTGTTTGGTGATAGGTTGAATGGAATCCTAGAATTGTTAGGTTGAATAGTTGAATGTGAATAGAACCGTGTGGTTTGTGATTGTGATTAGAGCCGAGGGCTCGTGTGTGAACAGAGCCGAGGGTTCGTGTGTGAATAGAGCCGAAGGCTCATGTGTGAATAGAGCCAAGGGCTCGTGTTTGTGATTTTAGAACCAAGGGTTCGTGTTGATAAGATATGTGAATGAAAAGGAATGGTTACATAACTGATTCGGAAGTAACCCGGATAGTTA
Organism: Lepidium aucheri; assembly: GCA_900406435.1. Classification (NCBI taxonomy): domain Eukaryota; kingdom Viridiplantae; phylum Streptophyta; class Magnoliopsida; order Brassicales; family Brassicaceae; genus Lepidium; species Lepidium aucheri. The sequence goes on along the minus strand of OVBA01007321.1, from coordinate 723 downwards.
TGCTAATCGATATGTTAACCCTAGATCGTGATTGTTCTTTGGTTTATTTGATTTGTTATTGAATGCTTGTTCTGGTTATAGCGTTGTGGGACGGGATGACCGAACCACTAAGCAAATTCGTTTGCTTATACAATCCGTGTGATTGTAGGTAATGAGCAAGCCAATGCTCGGGAAAGTGGCGAGTAGGTGCAAGACCAAGGCGGAGGAAAGAGAAGATGGATTTAGGAGGGAACTTGTGTTTTTATTTATGCTTTTTAAATTTAACTTGATGCTAGAACTGTTTTTGGGNATGGAACCGTCTTTAACTATGAATGTTTGGGCTTGTCACTTCTCATTAAAAATCGAATTTTGACTTAGGGAAATATGGAACTTGAAATGGTTAAGTGTAAGGTCCACCCAAGGCTTTACTAAAAATGTGTTGAACATGAATTTGCGGGTTTAGGGTGTTACAATTTGGTATCAGAGTGTGGGTTATTCTAGGATGATTTATATGTGTATGAGAATGGGTTTAGATGAACGTTATCTTTCCTCCTCACGCCAAGGTCTCGCGGTAAGATGATATGTGATCTAAGNGAGTTAAGTTGATAGAGGTTATTAACTTAGCTAAAATGATGAATGTAGATGGTTACTACACGTAAAGGAAGAAGAGGTACTGTAAAGAATGCTGAGACTTCACGTAATGATGCTAGTAGGGCTGAACAAGTTATGGGAAGTAATGTGGAA
>OVBA01007320.1:0-14871 GCA_900406435.1 Lepidium aucheri | reverse complement strand
ATTCGAAGTTCCTCAATTTGATAACGAGTGTTGAGTTCTAGCATCAACAATATCACTCTCCAAGTTCCTCATATTTTTGAAATTATTTCCATGTTGTGTCATAAAAGATCACATATATTTATTTTACTATGTTCAAGCTGATGTCCCTCATGTTTAAATATTTTTCATATTATATTATAGAGAGATAACATATACCATGTCCATGTTTCTCCTATTTTCATAATGATGTCTCCCATATTTTAAATTTGTCCTTATGGTACTTCAATATTCATATCCTTCTTTCTTTTAATTTCACCACTACATCAGCCCAATTTTTTTTCTCTTTCTCCATTCCACTTCATTCCCCCCCCCTCACAATTTTCTGTCTTTTTTTGTCAAGAAACCAGAGCAAGCTCCCAACTTTATTAATCAAAATTCATCTCAACTATAAACTTACTTGATGCGGGCACGAATGACCATTCAAATCCTCCAAGAATATCGATTTAATAATCAATGGACTAGTGCTAAATAAATGAAATCCTAATGGCAAAATAAAAGCATACTTAACTAATACGTCGGTAAGATGATTACCTTCTCTATACATGTGTGACATACACACTATCTAATATCTTGATAATAAGTTATAGCACAAACGCGGTAGAAACAACAACAGATGAGTAGCACCAATCCTTGTCTTTAGTAAACCTGTAATCACTTTCGAGTCAACCTCTAGCTCTAATCTTGTGATCATGTATTCCCAAGCTCGAAATAAACCATAGTATGCACCCAAAACTTCGCTAAGAGAACGGAACATATATATACCTATGTTCAAAGAGAACCCATCACACCAAGTAATTACTATCCCGCAAGACACAACCATCTGCGGCAAGTCCAAGATTACTACGGGATGCACCATCAATATTAAGTTTGGACCAGCCCTCTCCTAGTCGTGACCAAGCTATCAGTCTCTCCACCCTTTGTGGTGCACATATCACTGTTCCTATAATAGAATTAGCTTTATGTACCTCACTGGCTAAGACTTGGAGGTATTTTACTCGGTCCCTGCACTTCCTGTTTGCCCCAAAAGTATTTTCACATCTCCACTTCCATGCCTACCAAACTGACATTGAAAATAGAATAGATCCAACAGCTTCCTAATATTGTGGTATCAATCCCTAAGTTATCATATATCCATTCCTAGAGCAACATGCTAAAGAATGTTCTTCATCGTCCTTTAGTAACTAACCGATCCCATATACCCATCATTGCTGGATAGTCACAGAGAATGTGGAGATTTGTCTCCTTACTCCCTCTACATACTTGACACATGCTTGAAGTACTCAGGTGCCGTCGAACCCTCTTAACATTATGCTTCACAATTCCTGACAGCTAATTCTATTGGGATCATGTTTTGCGAGGAAAGGTTGAATCAATTTACAGAACTTGTATTTGTATAATTCATAGTATATATATATACATATACATGCTGAATTGTATAACCTTAAATTGTGCAACTTACAAAATTGAAGGTTTATAAATTTTTAATTGATTATAATTTTTTTTTTCAACAATTGGATTGACAAGATCTAGTCTATAGCTTAAAATCCACTCTGCAAAATTTAGTCTCTATCTTATAGTAAGTGTCTAACCTAATGTCAAAATCATTAACTAGGTCATATAAACCCGCAAATTGGAAAAAGCTCAACTATATAATAATTTTCTTAGTTAACTTTTTTTCTTTTTTTCAATTTAAATCAAGCATATGTAAGAAATCTTCAAAATATGTAATTCTCAATGGAACACAATTGTCATATTTCGACGAAAAAAATATATGATTTCTCGACAGCCACGAAAAATTTGTCAGCTAAGTAACAGCCACATGAACAGTCACGAAAATTTTCGTATGAAATCCGTGAAAAAATGATTTTTCCAAATGATTCTCGATAGTTTTTAATTCATCTGGAATAGCGCGATATTTCTTATAGTAAATTAGGTTAAAATATTTATACAACCCTTAGAATCGAGTGAGCTTACAAAATAACAAGATATATGTACTTAATTAAAATAAGAAAATATACAAAAACAAAACGATTATATGTCAACAGTACGCGCATGTAATGTACTGTACAAAGCCATAAATGGGGTAACATACGTACAGTGAACAAACTATTTATCAACAAAAAGATGTTGTGATGCGTATATATGTCTATTTGTTTATATTAACGTACATCGTACATGTCTTGAAGGATCCTACTTTAACTCAAAAATAATACGGAAAAAGATGATAATGAGGAGATGATTCAATGAAAGAGAAGACCTGAAAGAATACAAGAAAGGCTTATGGACAACTGAAGAAGACAATATTCTTATGGACTATGTTCTTACTCATGGCATGTGATACAGCAAAATTACAATGATCCATATATATATGTTTATATGTCATGAAAATGCATAAATCAGTAAATGGTGCAAGTTCAAGCAAAACATCTAATCTCTTCTAGAGTTTTCAATATATATGGAAAATGTTTTATGTATTTTGAGAAGCAAGATTACCAACCAATTGCCAAGAAAACATGTGGTCCAGTTGATTTGTCCCTGATTTAGCTAGGCATAAGATAGTGTGTTCAAATCCCACCCTGCTCGATATGGAGAAGTTAGGCTGTGGATCAAACCATGTTGTCGATCTAATGGTTACTTGTTGACAAAAAAAAAATTATCAACCAATATTTGTAAAATCGGCTTTCAAAATCGATTTTTGATCTTAAATAATGGGTTCAATTAGAAAAAGAACAAAAATATGGTTTATAAGTTTATATATTGATGTAGATAAAACTCATGTTCTATGAAACTTGTAATCTTGAAAGTCTCTGCAGCCGATAATAATTTTTTCAACTGTAATTTTTTTTTTGTTAAGTTTATCTTAGTCTAGTGATTACATGCTCTAGCTAATATTGCAAACATCTAAAATTCCACTCCACCTATTACATGTGATGGTTGAAATAATTAGAAAATTTTAGAGGTAAGTTTAGTCTATGGATCATGTATCGACCAAAAAAAGCTTTTGATTTCGGTAACAAACATAGAATAAAACTACAGATACTATACATATGTAAATATATGTATATGTATTGAATAAATTTATAGTCCTGAATGTTTTGATGGATTTCATCGAGAATCCTTCAAAAACAATTCAACGATTTTGTAGCTTTTATGTTCTGAAATTTCCAGCCGGTTCTTCTAAACATCGAATATTTTATCGGTTTCATATGTTTTCTTGCAAAATGCTCCCTCCGTTTCATAATATAAGTTATTTTGCTTGAATACACGTAGATTAAGAAATTTTTTGTTTTTTATATTCTCAACAAAAAATTCACAAATTTGTCTCAGCATTTAATTAAGAAAAAGAAAGAGAAATGATTTTTTTTATAAAATTTGTATTAATTTTTATTCTACTTTTTGTCTTGATTTTGTAAAATAACTTACATTTTGAAATAAAAAGAATTTTCTAAAACAACTTATATTATGAAAGAAAGGAAATACATTATTAAGTATGATCTTGCAAAATACTTAGCCATAAATAGGGCAACAAAGGTAGAGTGAACAAACTATTTATACATATATTTAAGGTATGTAGAGATATTTATTGGCCACAAAAAGCCAAAAGATACGTAGTTGTATATATACACACGTGTCTAGAGTAAACAAAACTCACAATCTTTATCTCTCTCACAGTCACATACACACAAAAACACAGTACCAAATCAGAGAGTAATAACAAAAAGGATGAGAATGAGAAGAAGAGTCAATGAAAGAGAAGAGCTGAAAGAATACAAGAAAGGGTTATGGACAACTGAAGAAGACAACATTCTTATGGACTATGTTCTTACTCATGGCTCTGGTCAATGGAATCGAATCGTCAGAAAAACTGGTACTCTCTCTCTCTCATTTAGAATATATCTTTCTCTAGCAAGATCATATATATCTCTCAGTTTAAGTCAAGTGAGTTTTAACTTTATGTAATAAATTGTTAGGGCTAAAGAGGTGTGGAAAAAGTTGCAGACTGAGATGGATGAATTATTTGAGTCCTAATGTGAAAAAAGGCAATTTCACTGAACAAGAACAAGACCTCATTACTCGTCTTCATAAGCTCCTCGGAAACAGGTACTTCTCACTCCTCTACATACAAATATGCTACGACTACAATAATGTTTTCCATGTTATACGTTCGTGATTACATAATTTGTTGCTAGATCACACCTAGTTGAGAATGATTTTTCGTTTTGTAGCTACGACTTAGCCACAAAAAATTGATGAGTATGAACACCCTTTATATATACTTGCTCTATATAGGTTATAATTTATGTTGTAAGGAAATATTTTAATAACAATATTTATTGAATGTATATATACAGAACTGGTTTGTGACATAAGCAACATAGAAAAATGATTAGGGCACAAAAAATTTTAAGGTCCAAAATGTTTAGAGTTAATAATTTTTTTAGGTTAAAAAAATTATTGATCTCTCTTCTCATGTTAAGTGGTTTTCATTTTAGATTTATTGTCGTTTTAATAAAGATATTAAATTTTTTCAGTCATAAAAAAATATTGTTATACGCACTTTTTAGTTAAAAGTAGTTAAATTAAAGTTGTGTTTAACTTACAATTGAGATTGTTTCTATTTTTTCTAGTTTTTATTTGGTTTAAACATTTCATTTACCTTTAAATTGATGTTTTTTTGTTTAAAATGGAAGACAGATTTAGTTTCGAATAGGGCTCTCAACAATGTCGAACTGGCTCGGGCTCTGTATATATATATCAACAATGATTCTTTATTTTATTTATAAAATCATAAAATATTTTTTTTAATGAAATACAGATGGTCTTTGATAGCTAAAAGAATACCGGGAAGGACAGATAATCAAATCAAGAATTATTGCAACACTCATCTCACCAAAAAAGTCGTCCGAGGTTACTCTAATTCCGCCGTCAAAAAAACCAGAGACGACGAAGACTCTCCACCTTCATTGTTCATTACAACCAACACAACATCATCTCGTCATCATCAACAAGACAATAAACTCTCCAACAATACAGTTAAGAACTTCAACGACGTAGTTCAGCTAAGTACGATGATAAGTCCAAACCGGATTCAGCACAAAACGACGTAGTGAAGACAAATACTTATGATTTGGATCCTGCTTTTTGGGTTAATGGAGACGAATTCGAGCTGAGCTCTCTTGTGATGTTTGATTTTGGTATCTAGCTAATGATATTAGGGTTTGCTACTGATGTGTTGTTGTTTCTAACTATCTTAATTCCGAGATAAAATGACGATTAGTTTGACCTAATCTATCTATATAATAGCATAGCAAAAATATGTTCCTCATCATTAAATCACTAAATTAATATGTTTGCTCGTGGTAATTATGAATTCTCGGGAGAATCGATGACTGCATCAAAAATACATTTGTTAGTACATCTGAAATAACTCTAACTATTCGAGCTCTAAATTCAAAAAAAAAAAAGAGGTTAAAACAATCAGCTAGATTCTATATTTAACTTTGTATGTAAATGGTGGATTTCCTTCGTTGTCAATCCTTTTATGTGAAATAAAATCCATAAATGAATGAGATAGACATATTTCAAATATATGTCATAATATAATGTGTAATACTCAAGTACTTTTGGTATTAATAACTATCACATATCGACCCACAGGGACATACATCGCAGTTAATAATACTAGTAAGATAGCAGAAATTAATAAATGATTTGTACCACACGTTTTCTCTTTCAATATTTATTATCCAAAAAATTTTATTGCATATTTTTTCATGAACCAGAAATTTTATAGTGATGTAGTTTACAAAACGTGTTATAATAGGTATGTTTCAGAATTAATTGTTTAACGAATATGTTAGCTAGAAGTTAGATAAATTTTCACACCAACCATTTTTTGTTTTTTCCAAACCACCAACCATGTTAATATCACTTTTGTTCGCGTGTGTTGTGTTATGTTATGTAATTTTTATTTAGAATTATGAACTTTTTTATACTACACAAAAAATTCAGTAAACTGATAACATTCACTTCATTGGAAAATAATTATATCATCAGAATTTCATATGTATACAATTTTTGATTAGTATTTTTAGTTTTGAACCACTCATTACTAATATATGTCCGATATACTTTGTTAGAAGGTGAACATGATTTTTGAAACAACTTGATGTTTATGTAAACCTAGACAACATGAATAGCTCATCTTGTTTGGTTTTTATGTATGAACTTAGAGAATATGAAACTAGAACCAAGTTCTTTATCAAGTTCTATTGATTCTTGTTTGGTTTTTATGTATGAACTTAGAGAATATGAAACATCAAATTAGATGTCACTACTTTACAAGATATAAACCATTATAAATGAAACCAGGACACCTGTCACCTACTATCAATTTTCTTTTTCTTTTTGCGCCACTACAATGTTTTCAAATATATATATATCTAACCTTTCAAATTAAATTAAAAGGCAGTCTCTTTAGACTTCCTTTTAACTATATTCAAATATATATATATATATATATATTTGTAACTCTTTCATAATTTAAATTAAAAAGGCAGTCTCTTTAGACTAATTTTGCTGGAAAATGGGTGACTGGCCCAAAATATCATTCACCTAACAAATTGAATTAGAGTTATTTTTTGTTTTATATATCGTTAATTGAGAATCTTTCACTATGAATAACACTTTATAGGTTTGAGTTACGTATAATTTTGGCTACGAATAGATGCTGTTTTACCAATCAGTATTTGGAATTAGTTTTAGATTTTGGAAATTTTTTTTCAATAATTGGATTTACAAGTTCCAATTTTTAAGTAAAACTCACTCATAACTTTTATTTGAAATGAGGTGATATAGAACTTTAAATGCATAAGCCATTAACTAAGGCATGTAAACTCTTAGACTAATCGATTTTTTGGATTTTAAATCTCAGTTTTAGTTTTTAGTTTTTAAAAACTCAAAAATGATTTTTTAAGATAACAACATTCATTTCATAAAAAATTAGTTTCTTTTATAAATAAATTATAAAACCAAAATTCTAAATATATAATATAAAAAGAAAATCACTTTGAAATTTTAAAAAACTAGTTTATGAAAATTTTAAATGATTAAAAATTTGTCATGTTGATCCATAGCCCAAATTCCAAACAATATCATTTGAGAATTAGAGAATTTGCTATAACCAAATTTTGGGATAGACATATGTGATCATTTTTTTTTTGCCAACGGACATATGTGATCTTAACCAATGGAATCGTAGACATTTACGGAAACTAAAAAAAGATAAATTCCAGCTTAAACTAATTTTTAGAAAGCAAACATTAAGGATTCTATCTCTCTCCACTATATATTAGCTTAAAAAAGATTTTAGGAAAGACCTGGGTATTCGATTATCCGTATCCGATTGGATTGGGTATTTGTGGTTTCGAGTATTTTGGGTTTATTTATATAAGACTCTTTCGGGTATTTTTGCGGGTTAGAGTTGATCAATGTATTTAATTTCAGGTTCGGATCAGGTTCGGTTCTTATAAAATAATATATTTCGGATTAGATTCAGTTCGAGTTTGAGTCGGTTCGGGTATCCATGTTTTTAGCAAATTATTTATATAAACATATTAAAAAAGCTTAAAACAAGTTTTAAAAACCCATAATTTAGTATAAAAAATTCATATTTAGGGTTTTTGGTTATTTTGATTCTCAAATGAATAATACATATAAATTTATAGTTAAAATTTTGAATATTTGTGTAATTAAATTATATATAAAAATAATTATTTCTAATCATATCATATAGTTTGGGTAATTTGGGATTCGTTCGGATTTCGAGTTTTACCGGATCGGAGTTCGGATACCCATATTCTTATGATTCAAAATCCGTTCTGATATTTTACAAGTTTCAGTTTGATTCAGTTTTGGATATTTCAGATCGAATTTAGGTCAAATTTTGGGTCGAGTTCGGGTCAAATTTTGGGTTTCGGGTATTATACCCAACCCTAATTTAGGGTCTTAGTTTTATCCATTGCATGAATCGAGCATTATTGATTCAATTATTGCCAAAGAAAAATAAAAAAGAATACCATAAACCAAAAACTTTTCTCAAGATCTATCATATAAAAACTTGCCAAGAAACAAATAGCCAATTAGCTTGTGCAGGATCTAATTTGATACCAGGCGATAGGTCTGGGTATTTGGGTATTTGGATCGATTCAGGGAAAAAATCTATTATGGTCCTAGTCTTTCGGGTATAAAATTGTATACCCATTTTTGGAATCGTATATATTTTGGTTTGGATTTGGTTTAGTTCTGCACGATTTCGGATCAGTTCGAATTTATAATTTGTTGTACCCATTTATGAACCAAATACAATTCGGTTTAATTTTCAGTATTGGTTCTTGTTAAGATCGGATATAAATATTATATAAATTTTTACAGTTCTACTATATATATAAGTATTTCACATTCAAAATATAATTTTATCCAAAAAAATACCTAAATATCTTAATAAATATCCAATACCCTAAAAATATTTAGAAATTATCGTTACATTCTATATATGTTTGCATGAATTTGGGTCAATCAGATATCCATTCGAATATCAGTTTGGTTTTATAATTAATATTCGATATTCATAGATATAGATAAAGAGGACCTAATGACTATTTTTCTTTGTTTTGGGTACTATCCAATATCTATTATTTCGGATTAGTTTTAGTTCTGATTTTTAGTTTTGGCTATTTTGCCCACACTTACCTAAATTAGGTGATACATTCAAGTCTCATACTATTCAAATTCAAATAATTTGGCTATATATCAAGCTTACCCATCAAATTGCTAAAAAAAAATTCTATTATTCAAAACTTTTGTATCTTATAAACCATAAATTATTATTACAAATCAATCATTCACAAGTCGGCAGCCAGCCGAATCAATTTTCTGTTTAAATTTAGGAATTTCGGAGAATATTTTATGTAATAATGCTTTGCAATGTTATTAGTCTCTAATCAACTTATTTGAGGAGCGGATCATTAAAAAAAAAAATACTACTACTTCTACTACTACTACTACTACTACTAATAATAATAATAATAATAATAATAATAATAATAATAATAAAAAACACTTATTTGAGGACATATATATATAATGAACTGTATGGGCCAAAGTCAAGATAATCCTTCTTCCTAAGTCAACATTTTGGTGAAAGCTTTCTCTCTTTATCTGAAACCAAAAAAAATGGAAGCAGTAACGGCGATTAAACCATTAATCAGAGTCGCTGCTCTCTCTGGTTCACTTCGTAAAGGATCCTTTAACACTGGTCTCCTCCGCACCGGTATTTTTCTTTCATTTTTTCTGTAATCTTTGCTTAATAATTCCGGTCAACTTTTGAGGTTTCGATTGCCAAAATTTTTAGGATTTTTAAATTTGCAGCGATCGATTTGTCGAAGGAATCGGTTCCTGGAATGCAGATTGAGTATATAGACATATCTCCGTTACCGTTAATCAACACCGATTTGGAAATTAACGGTACTTATCCTCCGGCCGTTGAAGCTTTCCGGCAGAAGATTCTTCAAGCTGATAGTATATTGTTTGCTTCTCCTGAGTATAATTACTCTGTTTCAGGTACTTCGAACATTAGATTTCTTCTCTTAGATGTGATTCTATGGCTTTTGTTTGCTTACGTCAACAATTGATGTGACCTGACTTAGGCTTATATGAAGAACTTTCTTTAATTTGGTTTAATTGGGACTCGTTTGGAAACCAAACACTTGTTTAGCTACCAATCATCACTTTGTTTGAATTTTGTGGCTGAAATGAGTTTTTAGAAGCAATGTTACTGGATTTAACTACTATTTGCCTCTTTGTTGTTCTTCACTTCTGAAAATTTCGTTTTTTTTTATGATGCCAAGCTCTGTTTCTATATAAATTTGTTTAAGGTTAAAGACTGTGACATGACTCTTTGTTTGTTGTTGGCTTGAGAAATTCGATTTTGTCTTCTTATGTTAAAGTCAAAATTTTTATAAAATTGATTCAGGTTCTGTGTCTGTTAATCTTGTAGACATTTGTTGAAGTGTTGAGGAATGTGACATGATTTGTTATATTAGCTCATGCTTAGATCAAGTTTGTGACTCTGATCGTGTGTTTACAATTACTCAGCTCCACTTAAGAACGCTCTTGATTGGGCATCAAGAGCACCTAATGTTTGGGCTGATAAACCTGCTGCTGTTATAAGCACCGGTGGAGGTTTCGGTGGAGGAAGATCGCAATATCATCTTCGGCAAATCGGAGTATTCCTTGATCTTCATTTCATCAACAAACCAGAGTTTACTCTCAATGCGTTTCAGCCACCTCAAAAGTTCGATGCAGACGGAAACCTGGTCGATGAAGCAGCTAAAGAGAGGTTGAAACAAGTGCTTATCTCATTACAAGCATATACACTAAGACTTCAAGGTAAGTAAGTTGATTGGATCAAATCTTTTGATCATTTGTGAGATCGGTCGTGTGATGAAAAATAATGTCAATTGTTGTGACTAGAAAGAGTTGTGAATTATTTATTGCATCATACTTTCTATTTCTCATGTATATTGTGTACATGATACATCTATATTTACTAAATGAGTGATGATTTTTTTTTTGGGAATTTTGTGTCTGCTTCTTTCTTTCTTGTCATCTAGTAATATTATAAGGATTCAAATATAGCGATAGATGAACAAACTAGAACTATATGCATATCGTGTGAGAATAGAAAAAATTAAAAACCTCTCGAGCCCGATTTTCAAGACAACTCCTTTAATCTTTTTTCTTGATGCCGGTGACGCCGGTGACAGTGTCCGCCGGCGTCGGGTCTCTTCTCTCCTCTCCTTCCGGTTTTGTGCTTCACCTCTCTTTGTTTTCCCTCTTTTTTGGTTTTTTCTTTTCTCACTTTCTTCTCTAGTCGTTGACGGGTTCAATGGTGATATGCGGCGAAGTCATGACCTCCGAGGAAAAAGATCAGCTTCGATGCCGTCACTTCTCCCTTCCTCCACCGGAGAAGATGAGTTTTGGGTCTCTTAAAACCCAACCATATCCGGTGGCTCAAAACCTCCGAGAACTTACGCTCCACCTTCTATCATCCCGCGATATAAACCCTCTGCCCTCCCATTCTCATATCCTCACTGCTGGTGAGGCTATCGTCAGGTTCTTCGCCTCATCTTCTCCACCGTCGTGTCCTTGGGCACGCACTCTCGTTCTCTCCATTGCTATATCTCCGAAATCTTCAAATTCCTCCAGGAAGTTTGAAAGCTCAAGATCCTTCCCAGATCTGAGAAAATTGGCTAATCTTTGGTGGATTTTCCGGCGACAAGGGTGTGGACCATCTCTAGCTTCTTTCGGCGGCGCCTGCAGAAACCCTAGAGCACGCCCAGCTGTCAACGAAAACGAGTCTCATGGCCTTGTGTGTGGATCTGGTGGACCTGGCCCAATAAAGGCCCACAGTCCAATTCCCTGAGCATTAGATCCAATTGTAATGGATCAGTCGATGGGCCTATTATCAGGCAAGATTTTAAATTAAGGTATGGCCCATTTTCATTTCTTTCAATTGTAGGAATATGGGTATTTGAGGACAGGCCCAGTTTCATGATTGTTAGAGAGAATGTCGATCATTACCTTAGCTTTAAGTCTGAGATTATCTCCGTTCGGGAAAGAACCCTTTCCCGAATCAACTTTGGTTTGGATGTTTTTAAAAGCTCAATACATTGTGTTCAAAGAGCTTCCCAGATGTTCGACCGGCCTTCAAAGCAACTGAACGAATGGTTCACTATTTTCTCAAGATTAGTAATCAATATTCCAACCATTATCCTTTATTTTCAGTCGTTTTAGTTACTCCGACTGATGTTATTTCATTGATGCTTTCTGTATTGGACTAGAAGTCCTTTATTTCTCTTGTTGTGTAATCAAACTTATTAAGTAATGAGAAGAAGCAGCAAGTTGTTTGACAACAAAAAAAAACAAACTAAAACTAGAAGAAACACCCCAAATTCCCGGAAACATAGTTCTAATAAGGGAAGCATTAGCCTCAAACTAAAGAGAACCTAAAAAAAAAGAAATTGAAGAGAATAACACAAATGATTACAACTATAGATTCCTAGAATCAAGAAATAACCATAAGTAACAAGAGAAACTTGCAGCAATCTATAAGAAAATAGAAAACACCATAGCAATCTATAAGAAAATAAAAGACACCATAACCTGCACAAGATTGCGCGAAGAACTCACCGAAGAGAACACCTACAATCATAGAGGGCCTAAAGAGAACATAAACCAAAGCCAAAACCAACAACAAAAGAAGCAGATGAAGCATCAAGGGCCAAACTCTTGGAACCAACTCCAACAAATCTATATTATATAATAAGAGGTAACAAAGACACACACATCCAAGAGAAGAACCAAGAGCGAATTTTCAAGAAATCACATCCTCTAACCATCAGGAAAAACACAAATAGAGAAAAATCTGAGATGAGAAAGTATAACATCATAGAAAATAACTTGTATTTTTTTTTTCAACGCAATTGGAAAAACACTGGGTACCTTATAATTATCCAAGTGGAACATCTCAAAACGCACATGTAAACTTGTTTACATGGTGGAATTTTATTCAAGAAATCTCAAACAATGTAGATTATGTTATTTTTGAAGTTGAATTCCGTTATAATTATATAAAACGGAAAAATTGAAGAAAAAACAAACCAAATTTTATTATTTGTAATATCAATGAAATGGAAAAAGCATAGACAATCTTTACCTTATTTAAATTAGGTTTTTTTTCCTACAAACACGCAGTTATTCTCTAAACCATTCTTGAAAAAATAAAATACTTTGTCCATTTATGACTTCTTTAAACTCATTCCGATCTCAACTCCACCTAACCTATTACCTTTCTCATCAAATGAAATCGCTTCTCCTTGATCAATGGACACAATATCAACCTTAACAGGTCTTCCCCACCCAAAATCCGACCCATATACTCCCAACCGGGTCGACCCGGGTACTATTGCAAACTGTGTACTCCTAATTTGAAACCCATCTGCAAACTCCTTCGCTATTGTCTCTATCTTCTTTGATCTTATTCCTTTTAACCAACTCACTAAGAATCTCAACCGCCATTACGAATCCCTTCTCCTCCGCAAACTCCCCCGCTTTACCACCGTTTCCGAAATAAGTCACCGGAAATGGTAGATTCAAACATTCTCTAAAGTCACCAACAAACAGTAAACTCACGGATCTTTCTCCACCTCCTCCTCGTGCTTTCACGAAACAAATCCATATGTAAGCATAAGCAATTACAACCGTTGATTAAAGAACAAAGTAATCAAAATCTATGAACTGAAGTTTAATAAAGACTCTCTCTTTATTGCTTTAGAAAACATATTCAAAAACTAAAGCTCACAAATCTCATACTCTTAGGTTATACCACACTTTGGTATCTCCCTGTTTATAGACAAGATAAAGTTTTCTTATCACAAAAGGAAAAACAGAATTTAGATAACTCCTAAACCTAACAAACTCTATCTTATCTATAAAGTAACTTGCTCACCAAGTTACTACATTCAAGGTTAACTCAATATTTTCCCCCTTAAGCTTGAAGTCGATTTTAGAAATGTCTTGAATTCCAATGAGATTTCTCATCTCTTTGAACTTGATTCTCCCAAGTGCCTTTGTTAGTAGGTTGGCCTTTTGTTTGTCTCCGCGAACGTGTTCCACTTCTATTTGCTCATTCTGGACACACTCTCTAATGAAATGATACCTTGTGTATATGTGTTTACTTCTTCCATGAAACACCAGATTCTTTGTTAGTGCTATTGCCGATCGGTTATCAATTCGAATGATAACCTTTTGTCTTGATGATCTCGTGATTTCACTAAGCAATTCTTGAAGCCAAATTGTTTGTCTTGCTGCCTCTGTCCCTGCCATAAATTCAGCCTCACATGATGAAAGTGCAACAGTTTCTTGCTTTTGTGAACACCAAGATATTGGACTTCTTTCTAAGTAAAAGATGTGTTCGGTAGTACTCTTTCCATCATCCGGATTAACGTTGTACCTAGTATCACTGTAACCAATCAATCTAGGTACTTGATTCTCGGACTTCTTACACACAAGTCCGAGTGTTGTAGTTCCTTTCAAGTAGCGTAAGCATTTCTTCAAGGCTGCACCATGAAACTCTCTAGGGATTTGCATATAACGACTTAAAACACCTACACAATAACTCAAATCTGTTCTTGTATGAAGAAGATATCGAAGACACCCAATGATTTTCCTAAAACCCGTGGCAGAATTCTCTTTCTCTCCTTCGGATTTTGACAATTTCAGCCTAGAGTCCATCGGTGTTTGAACCGGATTTCAATCACTCATACCAGCTTATTCTAATATCTTTAGTGCATAATGTTGTTGATTCAAGACTATTTCACCTTTGGTTTGACTCACTTCAATCCTGAGATTATATGTTAACCTTCCTAGGTCACTCGTTTCAAAATGTGATGACAACTCAAGCTTGAAATCATCTATGAAATCATCTAAAGCTCACAAATCTCATACTCTTAGGTTATACCACACTTTGGTATCTCCCTGTTTATAGACAAGATAAAGTTTTCTTATCACAAAAGGAAAAGTAGAATTTAGATAACTCTTAAACCTAACAAACTCTATCTTATCTATAAAGTAACTTGCTCACCAAGTTACTACATTCAAGCTTAACTCAATATTTTCTCTCTTAAGCTTGAAGTCGATTTTAGAATTTTCTTGAATTTGAATGAGATCTCTCATCTCTTTGAACTTGATTCTCCCAAGTGCCTTTGTTAG
>OVBA01007319.1:0-14874 GCA_900406435.1 Lepidium aucheri | reverse complement strand
CAAAATCCTAAAGCATCGTTATTTGCTACATATCAAGAATCTGTCCGAAAAAATGTCGAGCGTGCTTTTGGAGTATTGCAAGCTCGATTTGCCATTGTAAAAAAACCAGCACTATTTTGGGATAAGGTAAAAATTGGAAAAATAATGAGAGCATGTATCATATTGCACAATATGATAGTTGAAGACGAACGAGATGGATACACTCAATTTAATGCATCAGAATTTCAACATGGAGAAGGAAACGCAACTGTACAAGTCGATTATACGCACTCTACCAATATGCCTACAAATCTCGTCAATATGATGACCAATCAAAATCGAGTTCGTGATAAAACTATGCATCAACAATTAAAAGATGATTTGGTGGAGCATATATGGCAAAAATTTGGCACAAATTAAATATTTTTCATTTGTAAACTTCTATTTCTAATGTTTATGTGTTATATATGTTTCAATTTTCTTTTTATTTAAAATTAAATATATGTTTTTTAATGTATGATTATTAAATAATTTTTTTAAAAATAATTTAATGGGGTTTTACCAATGGACACTTAAATAATTTTAAGAAACTAAAGGTTCTTAAAACATTAAAAAAAATTAAAATAATGAGTAGAACCTCATTCTAAGGTTCTACCAATGGAGATGGTCTAAGAGACTAAAAGCTCTAAGAAAACACGTGTTGAAGTTTTACGTCGATATATTAATGGGCTTTGATGGGCTATTCTTTCTAAAAAGGCAACTATAGCACTGTCTTTTTTTATGTTTTTTCTTTTTTTTCAACAACCGGATCGACAAGGTTCAATCCATAGCCTAACCCACATCCTAAAATTCTTTCTTTTATTCTACTAGTATAGTGGGGAGGAATCGAACCCTGGTGCCCTGAGTCATTAGCTGGATCATCCTAATCACCAGACTGAGAATAACTCGGCATTATTTTATATTTTAATTACTATTTTTTTAAAAAAAATATATAAATATTTGGGAACTGGAACTTAGTAGAGTTTTTGATTAGAGTTAAAAATTGGCTATGTTTGCAGTGGTTTAGTTATTTCATTGTAAACCAAATAATCTCTTTCTTATACAATTTCAACGATTCTTTTCAAGATGTTCGTCTTCTTTCAGTTTCGTAATAGAACTGAATCTAATGAGGATCGATGATCACGTGCAAAAAACGTGGGGGCGGCGAGGTTCATGTGTGTGTAAGAGTGGAAGTCACGTGGATCCTGGAATGTTGAAATGTATAATCGGTTATAGTCACAAGTGTTCTTGTTGAAAATTGCGATTTAAGTTAACGTTCATTAACGGTATTAGTTGAAAAGGTGTTGCATATCACACTATTTTTTTTTCTTTCAATAATTAAATGAGATGACAGTTTATTTCCAACTCAAAGTTTTGATATAATAATAGATCAATCTACACTTAGACTTTATATCTACTATCATCTAAAATATACATACAAAGCCTAATTGCACCCAAAATTAGATAATGACTACCGAATTCCACACATAGTATACAAAATTGGTCTAATTACACAAATTGCTGGAATATTGTGGTTTTGTTGTAAACCAACAATTGGTTACGATCTTAAATCATTAATTAACCGAATCTAAACCCGACCAAATCTCAAATTGACAACCGAATTTAAGCGAGTAAAGATAAACGTTATCTATTTGAGTTTTGGTCGGGTCTAAAATTGGTTTAGCTTCGGTTAATTAATGATTCTAAATTGTAACCAATTGTTGGTTTACAATTTAGCCACAATTATTCAGAAATTTGTGCAATTAGAACGATTTCGTATACAATGTGTGGAATTCGATAGTCATTATCTAATTTTGGGTGCAATTAGACTTAGCATGCATACTTTAGATGAAATTAGACAGAGAGTCTAAATATAGGTTGATTTGTTGTTATGTCGAAACTTTTGGGCGGAAATAGATCGTCGACGCTAATTAAATCGACAAAACCTTGTATAGGACCTATGATTTAAACACTATACTTTGAAATCATTTCTTATTTTACAAATTATTTATAATCTAAAATTGAATTTGTGGATACACATTTTTTTCTATTCTCATTTTCTTTGCAAACAGTTTGTTGAGCTACTGATATTGACATTTAATTTGCTTCAATATTGTTATAGGTTTGTTTTCCTATTATTGACAGAAACAGACATGATTATTTTCATTAATAAATATAATCATCGAATATCATGTTAACGAAAATTTCTAATAAATTATAGAATATGTAACACTATTTTCATTGACCAAATGAAAGTGAAAGAGAGTTTTATAAAACTGAATCTTGAACAGATAAAACAAGTTGACAAAATATTCTCGAATGTTTTACCACTATCACTTAGTTAATTGTTTTGAACGATAAAAAATAAATGATGGTTGGAGTTAGATCTAAAATTCCACTTCGGTCTACAGAAAATAATTGATGTTTAAAGATTTCCTAACTTTTGAACTCGACAATTCACTTGAAGACCTATCTTGATGTTTAAGCTGAACTTTTCGGATGTTCACTACCAATTTGAAAGAATTCATTTTCGGTAACTCGTCGGAATAGGGAGAACTTGGGCAACACGTCATCAAAAGAGAAATAGAAATTTTCCTAGTCTGAAATGAATTTTCTTTGAAAATATAGCGAAGATCTTTTAGGTAAGCTCGAATCTAAACAAAAATGTATTTTTTTATATATGATCAATTGTAACCGTCTCTATGCACTATAAATAAAGGTGAAAATCCTTCAAAAGGAGGATCGGCTTTTTAGCATTCAAGTTAAAGCAATAACATCAAAGTCGATATCTTTACTTTGAGCAATCTTGTTGTTCTTCAAATTAATCACAATCCTTATCCTTTTTCCCAGAGTCAGATTTAGAACTTTTGTGCTAAAGTTCGAACAATGATGTTTGTGCAACTATTACGGTTAAAAATGAATTTAAAAAAAACTATTAATATTAAAATCAAATAATAAGTAAATCAATGTGGTAATAATTTATGTAAGTAAATCGAATAATTGTTACATTTGATTTACTTTTATTCGATTTTAATATTAAAATTTCATACAATAATATTATTAAAGTTCCTGTTTATTTTGCTTGAACCAAAACTAAAATATACTCTACCAACACAAAACCTAAAAAAAAAATCTTTAATTAAGGAAATGAATATAAGGGTTTTATTTCATATAAAAAAGAGATGTAGAAATAAGAGTTTTATACAAAGAATGATTTCACAGCTAAATAAGAACAATATGCAATGTAAGGGAGTGTTAATGATTTTTTTAAAAGATTATTTAACGTAATGCATTTTATGGAGGATTTAGAAATTGTGATACTTTGTTTACATTATTACTATCAAATTTTAAGCATTATGCTAATATATATATATATATATATGTATAAAGATTTTTCATGATAAGGATTTAAGAATTTTTACTAAGAAAATAAAATTATAATATATGCAACGTAAATTAATTTAAAGTTTTGCATAAATTTTAGATTGTATCTTACTGTTTTTATGTGGTTTGATTTATATTTAAAAATAATTTAATTGGAAACAAGATATATATATTTGTATAAAACCCTAAAAACAATGGAAACCCACAATATTGAAGAAAGAATTTGGTTTCCTGAAACCGTTGAGACAATGTCACGTGTACTGAAGAGCTGTACTTTATGACGAATGACGAAGACATAAGTCTCAGATCTGACTGCGAATCTTCTCTTTAGTTTCCCCAGATACCATTAACTGTCTACTCACTTTTTCGTGTCAATCATATCACATTTTCTTATTGCTTATATCGAGACAAAGTATACATATGTTTCTCTGTATATAATTAACTAAATATCATCCGTGAATTCTAAGTAATATTCGTCATAACCTAATTGTGCACTCTAAGCAATTTTATTATTAGCCAAAAGAAACGGGTGTTTCAGTTTGTTTGTCTCTGATTCAATTAGGTATAAAGTGGTAGGTTCAAATTCCATCTTACTCTATTTAGAGAATTTAGGATAGGCATCGAACTTTGTTATCGATCTAATGGTTACTTATTGATTAAAAAAACAATTTTATTATTTAATTATATTTTAAACCATGCATTATTTGCCACTTTTATAGTAATTCGTATTCAGACAAGTTCTTTTTCTTTTTGTTTCCATTCAAACAAGTTAAGATTAAACAATTTCAAAGAGTTGAAAACTTGTGTTATTAATTTAGCTAACATATAAAACTGACTCGTACGGTAATCATGCTAATAATGAATTAATATACTTGAAGAATGACGGTGCCTACCAACTCATTAATGTAATTTTTAAATGTATTGTTTTTTCGTAACACGATTTTAATATAATGTTCTCTGACATCGATCGCTTTCTTTGTTATATATATGCTCTAGTTTTATAAATATTTATAATTGTGATGTCTCATACAAAAGTCAATATCGTAACCATTCACAGAAAATACATTTGATTTATGAAAGGTACTAGTCCGGTCGCCCACACAGAAAATCAATTGCTGGTTAAGAGTAAACATTATAACCAACACTACAAAAAATGTATTGTGTTGTGACTATGTATTGTATTATATTGGAAATCTATCTACAGAAAATCAATCACGTCATTGTATTGTGACTAGAATATTAATTATAATTTGTGATATTTTATATACAGTTTTGTTATGAATTTGATTTGTTACGAATCATTGTAACTTTATTTCGTAACAATTTGTAACAAAATTGTCACAAGTATATTGTGACGTTTTTGTAACTAATATAAATTTGTAACACTTGTATTGTAATTATTTATAAATCATCACAATTTAGTAATAATATCTTTACATTATAACGAAATATATATTATTATGACGAAATATTACGTATTAATACAATCTTTTATAGTGTGAAATTAACAAAAAATAGGATGCTTAAAAAAATGAACTCAAGGTTTGATTTTAACTATACTTCCTCTAAGATGAACTAACTGAACATACAAGACTTCAGACTTCTGATAGATTTCGTCTAATTTTTTACTAGAATTGTTTATATACAATGAGTCCACCTTAAACATGTTGCAGCACTACTCAAATTAATTAGTATCATCATCATCGACATTGCCCATTTTTTACAGGTTTTATTTACTTCTGTAATAATAAAAATGGTTATCTAGTTAAAATCACTAAAATAATGGTCGAGTTTTTCGCAGTATGATGATTGAGACATCCCATTCCAAATAAAAACTGAAGCTATAAATGGTGAATTGATTTTTAGTTTTTTTTTGTATTAGTTTTTAGTTTTTATTTTTGTTGATAGATTTTAGTTTACAAAAAATCAAAATTTAGTTTTTGGTTTCTCCAAAAAGTAACATGATTTTTGTAAAAAAAACTGGGTTTTCCATATTTAAAATAGTAAAATATACTAAAAGTTTGAATGTTTAATTGCAGTGGAAACTGTTTTGTAAATCTTTTAAAATATAGTCTTTTAAAAATTTGAATGGCTAAAATCAAAGTTTTTGAAAAACAAAAACTAAATTTTTTGATGGAAACACTTACCAGTCAACACCTAAAAAGAAAAAAAGTTTACGATATGAATGAAATCTTGTCGATGTAGATAAAGTAAACACTAAAATATTATATTTAGCGACATGCATTAAATCAAAAAACTAAATCTAATTTACTTTGAATTAAACCAATTGCCTGATCTTGGTTTGTTGAGACAGTAATATTACGAATGTAGACGGAATCATGATGTCTGATTCATTTTTGGTTCGATTATAAGGAATTCTTGTTTTTTTCTTTCTTTCTATGTTTTGGTATTTTCCTTGTTGATTTCAAAATTTTCATTAATGGATGTTTGCAATTTACCCATAAGCAACAAATGTAACCAAGGAAAAGGGTCTTAATTTTAGCAGCCCATGGGCCTAGATAATGTTGCTTACAGAGGACCCCTTTAGTTTCTAATCTTTGGTGGTTCAGCTTTGCTAATTTTGTCTTATGATGTAACACCTTCTAACTATGAATAAAATGATTTAATACAAAATGTGAAAACATGAATTTGTTCCCTCAAGTGTAATTACTTTGATATTTTTGTAGTAAAATAAGTATGTAAAGGTTTATAGTTTGGATTAGAGTTATATTTGATAACTAAAGTGTTTCTCTTGCGGCCACATTTGGTGTATTCAAATCTTATAGTACTCTTGTTCCAATAATTTACAACTTTTGTATATTTTTGTCACAAGTGACATAATATCTGGCCACATAAAAAAGCAAAGACATTTGACACTATATATATAACTGAAAAATTTATTTGCATTTTCAAAACTAAAAATTTCACATTTCTTTTGCAACATTCACTACATAGAAAAATATTTGGTTTGAATGATTGCTTCATTTGAACAAAACGGTTAAAATAAAAATGAGCAATTGAATAGAATGCCGTTTGAAAACATATGATTAGAGATAGCGGTTAAAAAATACTGTTAGATAAATCTATTTGGAAACAACAGTTAAATGCACATAAATAATTTCAAACATCTATTTTAATTTCTAATTTTCATATTCTATTTAAACCACTGAATTTAAACATCTGTTTAATTGGTAACTAACTAAGAAATCGCTGATGTAACAGTCATTTAATGTTACCGCTCAAATTCATTAGGGGAAAAATAAATTATATTCTCTTTAACAAAGAAAATATGATGAAGACATAACATATTAATCTTATATTAGCATTGAAACCCAAAAAGATGAAATATAGTTTACAGAAGAACAATTATTGGATAAACTATAAACGATTTGTCTAACCAATCTGCCTTATGATTGAGATTTTTTTAGGAATCTGATAGAGTAAAAAGTTAAAGAAGAATATTTTGAGTCTATCAAACTCCTCCAAAATATGTATATATATATTTCTATTGTTGAAAAAAAAGATGCAAAAGACAAAGTTACACAAAAAAGGATTAAAGACGGATAAATTGGGAATGCAGAATGGAGAATGACCATCACGATACAAAAGGTGGTTTGCCTTTCAAGCTATATTATTCCAGACCAGCTCAAATATATAATAACATTAGAAAAGAATTAAGTTTATTAATATTACTTTTGCAATATTCATTTGTTAAAGATACAAGTTTTCGCCAAGAAGCAAGTGGCCTAGTTAACTTGTTCCTGATCTAGCTTGACATTAGAAGGTAAGTTCGAACCCTGTTAGCTCTAGTAAGAACAAATTGACTATAGATTGGATCTTGTTGATCCCATTAATATTAGAAATAAGTAAGATTGACAAAAAAAAATACAAATTTCCAATGAAATCAAACACATCATATTTGCCACTCTATAGCTCACTTTCGATCTTGAATATTATACTTTTGACTTTGAGGTCTTTAATGTGCTTTCGATAGTTTATAAAACTTTTTTTTGTCAATATTAGGTTATAACTGGAAAGATCATTAGTTAAATTCTTACATAATATAGACAATAAAATTCAATCACTAAATTTACAAGTACGTCTGTCTATATCGGATGTAACACATGCCACTAAGGTAAATGTCGCCTGCCATAGTTTATGAAACTTACATTTAAAGAAAAATACATTGAGAAACAAATGCATAAATATAAATATACAATGTGGATTATTATTACATAGAATTCAATTTCAGACAACACGGGAAATTAACACGTAAATAAATTTAAACCAAAAATATTTTATTGCTGAAAATGATTTTAAAATTGGTCAACCACATGTATCACCTTCAACAAGTTGGATAATTAGACTATTCCCATTCCAACAAAACATCATTAGAGAAAAACTCTTACCACATATTATGTATTTGCACTATAGATCATGATTACATTTTTGTCGGCATATGTATACGTAATAATAAAGTTAAAATGATATTATTGCCAGAAAATAATACAAAATAAAATCTAAAAGAAAAGTTCAATCTCTTCATAATGTAGAATAGACTACTGGTCTTTGGTTAATATAGTGCAATGTGTATTAGGGGAATTCAACCAAGGAATAAAAAAGGTATCATGGAAGAAATTTTATTTATAATTTCCCTAACTTTCTAGAACTTCTTACCACTAAAAATGGTTTAAAGCAATTTATTGTTACAAACAATTATAATAATAACTATTATTAATATTTGTTTTTGTAATGTTCAATTCATAGTTTAAAACTCATCCCAAAATTCCTCTTTTAAGCTACCATAATACACCGAATAAAAATCAGATCATGGTGTCAAAATCATTAGCTGGATCATACTAACCACCAGACTAAGAGCAACTTGGCTATTATTATTATTATTATTATTATTATTATTATTATTATTATTATTATTATTATTATTATTATTATTATTATTACTGTTATATTATTACTATTATTCTTTATTATTATTATTGACATCACTGCACACATCATTTTTCACCTAAAAATTTAAAATGATTTTATTTGCTTTTATCTAAATGTGGCTAAACGTGTTTAGTTTTATTGCTGTTTTATTTAGGTTGAAAAGCTAATTTTATTCAAATTTGCTTATAAATTAGAGCTACTCACATGTGTATTTTAAGAGAATTAATCATGATAAAAGAAGCTTATTATCATTTCGAGATCCTACTAAAAATCGTAATAATATTTTTTCTTTTACAAAAGATATATTTGTTTTAATAAAAAAGAAAAAATTGAATGTCGAATTCTTCTCAATCTAGTGGTTATATGCTCTAACTAATAGTTACAACATCGGGAGTTCAACTTCACCCCAAAGATATACTCCCTCTGTTTTTTATTACTTGATGTTCTAGGAAATAATTTTGTTTTTAAATAGTTGATATTTTGCATTTTCAATGCATAATTGACCTAAATTTTCTTATTTTGCCCTTATTTAATTTTTTTTCTTTGTCTTCTCACTTCTTTAATTTTTTTATAATCAAGTAATAAATAAGGGTATAATGTCATTTCACAAAATTTCTTAATATGTGTGAAATTTGTAAAACATCAACTAATTAAAAACAGAGAGAGTATAGTTTACGGTGTTTTTATCTTAGTAAAAGTTGTATATCTAAAATAATTAATTAGTATTATCTCATATTTTTAATTGAGCTAGTTTGAGTAAATATTTGAGAATTGAACAGTTAAAATGAGTGATTAATAGGTTTAGAAAAAAATTTAGAAATAAAAATAGATTCACAAAACATATATTCTCTTTATAAGTAAGTCGCAAAGACACAATCTTTTTCATTCTCTGCATTTAGTCTCTCTCCCTCCATCTCTACTCTAAACCAGAGAATAGAGATCAAGAATTCAGAAATCCGAATTCACATTTGATTCAACTTGACATATTCAAACATTTCCATTGTGAATTCTTTGAGTTTATTGATAATGTCTGGAACCAAAGTCAATGATCCTCGTACTGATGGCATCAAAACTAAGATCCGTGTCGTTCCAGATTTTCCCAAGAAAGGTAGCTTTCGTTTTTATCTAACTCTCTGTTATGTTGTGATCATCATAGATTCATAGTTGAATTCTCTTACATGTATTGAGAACTTATGGATGCATTATGAAAACTGTTTTTTGGTTATACATTAATAAGTAGAATAATGTGAAATTTCAGGAATAATGTTTCAAGATATTACAACACTACTGCTTGATCACAAAGCCTTTAAAGACACTGTTGATCTCTTTGTAGAGAGGTATCGAGACTTGAATATCTCGGTGGTTGCAGGTATTTTTATTTTTACTATCATTTTTCTATGTATAAAAAGAAAAATAGAACAAAAAAATTAATTTTGACGTATCTTAGAGTCTGCTTTATCCTATTTTTTTTTTTTAATTCATAAAACACGTGTAGGATAATCATGTGTTGCAGTTAATTTAATAAGATACGATTAAAATTTCGTGAAGGTGATTTATGAATTAAAATTCTATATATAGTGTGCAATAGTTGTAAGAATGTTGTCACGAGTAAATCAAATTTTAATCATGTGTTGCAATTCTAATTTACTAAACTGAAATTCAATTGCCAAATTGTTTTCATAGCTTATATGTCCCAATTAATGGTTAAACCATCTAGAATTTGACTTTATCCTGCTATAAGTAGACCTTTAAAAAAGAGAAAAATATTGAAAATACCTCACTTGCGTTTTAAATTGTAAAAAATACTCTTTTTTAAACGTTTTGTGAAATAACTCTTTTCACGAAAAAGGGCTATCCGAAATCACGGGATGAAATGTTATTATGTCCACAATGGACAGTTATATGGTCTACGGTGGTCATATATAATGTAGTTTTGTCAATTGTTTACATGATTTAGTCTATATATCCACGGTGTACAATATATTGTATGAGTGTCCATTACATATATAAATTTATTACATAGGTCTACCGTAGACCATATAAATGTCCACTGTACACATAATTACATTTCACCACCTTATTTTGAATAGTCATTTTTCGTGAAAAAGATTATTTCGCATAATGTTTCGAAAATGGGTATTTCTTACAATTTAAAATTCAAAAGGGTATTTTCTATAATTTTCTCTTTAAAAAAGAGAGTTTAAAGTGTATTTAGGCTATGAATCAATACTTGTCTATCTAATTATTGAAAAAAATATTCAGAACTTGATTGACAATTGCTCTCCTTGCTTCAGAGAACACTAACCTTGTCTATAACCCTAAAACTAAACCAATTATACTCTAGGATTATTTTTGTCTCTTATTTCTTTCCAGAATTAATTTTTATTTATAGAATTTTTTGTTCTACAAAGACAAAAACCTAAAACACAAATTTATGTGTTTTACAAAATTAAAATCATATAACAAAAAATCTACAACCAAAAAAATTTACTGTCAAAAAACTTTAAACAAAAAAATATACAATTAAAATCGTACAACCAAATATTTAAAACTACAACCTTACACACAAACGGGGCCACATAAATTACATGAAATTTTCTATTTGACATTAATTATATACTATTAATAGAACAAAGTGAAACATTTAAAAAAAAGTGAAACATAAAGAAAATAGAAAATCTGATAAGACATTCTTAAAGTGTAAGTGGTGGAATCTTGTTAGTATAAATGGGTGGTTGAGTTATATATGGATGCCACCTTTTTTAAAGGGTTGGACCTTATATAAAGTTTTGTTTGTATTTTTATTTTTTATTTTTTCTCTCAAAATTATTATTCAATGGCTCTCTTTCTTTCTATCTTTGGTGATCTTACATTAAATGAATCGGCTCAATTTAATGTAAGAAGATCGTAATGATGTTGTTTCATGGGGAAAAATGTGCTTCGTATAACAAGCCAAAGTAATAATTATTTCTTCTTTGAGAACAATATAAGTTAGTAGGATCTTTGTCATTATACCCAAAAATATATATATTATAATTTCTTAAATTTATATACATAGTAGTAGGTCTAATTAAGGAATATTCAACGTATAAAGCACTATCATGTGTAGTCATATATATATATATATATAAACAGTAGGTGATGACGGAGAAATTTCCTTTAACAGAAAAAAGTTATATAAACACTAATTTCTCATTTTATGACGATATATATATATACAATTTGAAGACTGATTACATGAATTATCATACTAATATTTGACTTTGTTTTAAAACATTTTAAAATGTAACAAGCTCATCCATGTAAATTAGGTACATTTTATAACCTTTTCTTTTTGGCGTGAGGCCTTTGTATCATCTTATGTATGGCCTGTGAGCTCTCTAGAATATGTCTTTTGCGTTTGTTCTACGGCCAAATTAAGAGTCAATTCTTAATTTGGACATTTCTTTTTGTTTTTCCTTTTTTGGCTCTTTTTCTTTAGTCAATGCTTGTGACTTTGGCTCTTCCTTTACAAGAATGTTTTCAAAGGAAACAGAGAATTAGGGTTTCTCATGAGTGGGCTCCGCATGCAATAAGAAGTGTGATAGTGATCTTATATTGATGATACTAATTTGCAGTATATATATACTATTAAAAACTAGATTTAATTAAATAAGTTAGAATGTAATTGTCTATATTGAAAGTTGAGACCATTATAATCTAATATAAGTTAGAGGTCAATCCATATATTGCCAATTTGCTTTAAGTTGGAAGTCCATAATTTATCATGGTATCAGAGCGTAAAATTCTGGCATCAGGCATGGATGAGAATATGTGTCTGTTGGGAATCTGGTCCAATATACATGTATCATGATGATGCATGCATATATTATGGTCTTTCGAGATGTTCGGTTATATCACCTATCATCTCACGGGGTCCATCCACTCATTGCCTATTTGTTTTGAGTTAGAAGCCTATAATTTATCAAAATAATCTCATATTTTATTTTTCCCTTGCTTCTTAATAGGTATAGAGGCTCGAGGATTCATATTCGGTCCATCAATCGCATTAGCCATTGGAGCTAAATTCGTTCCTCTTCGTAAACCAAAGAAATTGCCCGGTTAAACACCATTCCAAACTTTTATATATGTAACATATGTATATTATTTTGTCTTTTCTTCTTAGATATCAAACAATATTTTGAGTAGAAAATATATAGTGTTTCTTTTAACGTTTAGCAAATTAAGTGTGAGGTTAATATAAGTATATGACTTATAATCAGGCGAAATAATATATGAAGAGTATGAGTTAGAATATGGAAGAGACCGCTTGGAAATGCACGTCGAAGCTGTGGAACCAGGCGATAGAGCATTGGTCGTTGATGATCTTATTGCTACCGGCGGGACTCTCTGTGCTGCCATGAATTTGCTCAGTAAATATTTCTCTTTCTTTTTTTACAATACATATCTTTAATTTGCCACTTTACCATGACTAGAGTTTTTGATTGAAAGTGTCAAAGTGATAATCTAATGGACCATCGTAGCCATAAATTGTGGATTTTCATGTCAAAATCAATTGACAACGACTAAAATGACCTATGTACAAAATATATCAGATCTAAGTGAATTCGACTTCTGATGTGTAGTATTTATCATATTCTAACACGTATTGTTTGGAAGAATAAAATTTTGGGATTATTGTCCTCTATATACCTTTTGAGTCTAAAATTGTCCACAATATACCTTTTAAAACCTTGTCAAAAATATATTATTTGGGAACATTATCAATATTTACGTCTCCTGTGAACAGAAATTCGTCTCTGATGGATATATATAGCGAAATATTCACTATATATGTTCATCATAAACAAATTCTTATTCACGAGAGACAAAGATGTTAATAATGTTCTTCAAAAAGTATATTTTTGACAACGTTTTGAAAAAAAATATATGTGGACAATTTTAAACTCAAAAAGATAATTTTCTAAAATTTTTTTAATGTTAATCTAGATAGAAACTACAAACTGAAAAAAAAAATTGAACTACATTTTGATATTTTAATATTTCCTAAAGTTGAGGTTTGTGTAAAAGGTAACCTCAGCAAAAAGCTAACCAAAAGTTTCACTAATATTGATGAACATTTTTGGACTGTGTTAGAGCGAGTCGGAGCAGAAGTTGTTGAATGTGCATGCGTTATCGAGTTACCTGAATTAAAGGTTAGTTAACGTTCACGAAGAGTTTATATTCATAATTACTATGTATATATGTATACACATATATATTACGAAATGTATATAATTTAAAATTTTCACTTTGAATATAAATTTACAGGGAAGGGAAAGATTAGAGGGAAAGCCATTGTATGTGCTCATTGAGTATCAATGATATCATTATATTTATGCGATTTATGAGATTTTGGAGTATGTATGAACTCATAAATAAAATTGACTTATTGTTATTTGTTTGGGACTAAAACTCCAGGTGAAAGCAAATGATTAATGAGAGTAGTATTAATATTTACTGTATGGTATATGGATATTTGATTTGCAATAGATATAAATCTCAGTCATATACATTGTTGTACGTTTTATTTTTTTTATATTTCCATTCAAATTTAAATTAGAAGAATAAACTAAAAGTAATGAATGACAAACGAGAATATAAGAGGTCGACCATGACTTGACACATAAGAGAAGTTGAATGGGCATAGAAGAGGTACAAACAAATATAATGAAACTTGAAAACTAAGTCTTCCAATTAAGACATAACAAATGTTGCTTACTTGAATTTTACTTATGTACCTCTCATTCATATTAGTTTGGTTGTCCCATTCATCTTTCCATATAAAACTGAAGGGAATGTTTATCATACCAAAATGTATTTATTTTTTTATGTTTCACGAATTTTTGGCTAATTGATAACTAAGAAAATTATAAATCTATAACAGGAAAGCATATGCCTTATTTCGACAGAATTTTAACAGACTCAGTGTGATCGTTAATTTTTAACTGGTGGATTAATGACTCGTCAGAGAATATAATTTTTTTTATCATCATTGGGTCACAACTAACCATTCTATTAACCAAATTATTATATAATATAAACAGTACGGTTCAATCTCTAGATGTATAAATGAATTTACCTTTAATAGACATACTATCTGCCACTATTGTTTGTTCCTAAATAATTATATATTGTTTGTTATTTAACAATCAGTAAGAAAATCATAGAAAGTGGACAGTTGGTTTAGAAGGAAATTCAAAACATTTTTTTGTTAATACTAGACCACAACTTGCCGGTCCAACCAATTTTCTACATAATATATGAGATAGGATTTGATCTTTGGATATATAAATGTGTTGCCATATTTATACATGCTAGTATATCAAATGCCACATCTTCAAGACATTATATATATAAAAGAAGACTATGTCTCTCCAGGGATCGACACGTGGCGTTTTGGTGCTTTTCGGTGATGACACCTCAGCGATCTGTAACCAATGAAATTAGACTTTCAATAATTAGTAACCAATGAAATTAGAC
>OVBA01007318.1:0-14878 GCA_900406435.1 Lepidium aucheri | reverse complement strand
TATGATTGATATCTTGGTTGCGGGCAATCCACATGTGACGGAGGCATTGGCGCACAGACGTCAAAATCTCAGGATGCAACCTCCGGCAGAGACTCATATTGATTTGAACGAAAGAGTGTCTGAGGAGCAAGATGCCCGGAGCGCCGACTTTTATAATAAAATTTTACATTAGATTTGTATTTTTAATTATGTTTTTTGTAAAAAATATTATAAATTTTATAAAATTAAATTTAAAATTTAAAACAATTCTAAAATTTTAGTTTAAACAAAAATTTTAATTAAATTATTTTTTTTTATAAAAAATATCCAATTTCGTCCCTTTTTGCTTGTAAACTCTTTCGTCCCTATTTAGTTGTAAAATATTTCGTCACGATTTACTTATAAACATATCGTCCTTAATTCGTTGTAAAACTAATCGTCCTTAATTTTTTGTAAAATAATCCTCTCTAATTCGTTGTAAAACTGTCCTCTCTAATTCGTTGTAAAATAATCCTCTCTAATTCGTTGTAAAACTATCCTCTCTAATTCGTTGTAAAATAATCCTCTCTAATTTGTTGTAAAATAATCCTCTCTAATTCGTTGTAAAATAATCCTTGTTAAATCGTTGTAAATGTTACAACAAATTTACATTGTTTGCTTTACAACGACATTACAACGACGCTTGTAAGATTTACAACAATTTTACAACGAACGTTTTACGACGTAATTACAACGAAAACATGCGCTTGCAAAACTACCAACGCTTTTACAAGGAAAGTCTTATTACGATGATCAGTTTACGAGGAAAGTCTGTTTGTCCCTAATTCGTTGTAAACTTTATTTACAACGAATTAGGGACAAAAATTGGTGTTGTAAACATAGTGTCTTCTTGTAGTGTGTACTCTCATCCCTCTTGATCAATCGATCCATTTTCCGTAGATCGATTAACCACTCGAGCGTTGGTTCCTTGTGCTGCAGATTAATCGATCCCTGTCCTGATCGATCAATTTTGTCCCTAATATGACTTTTCTCACCTGAAACGAAATCAAACTAAAACAAAAAATCAAAAAAAAAAGAAAAACTATGAAAAGAAAAACTACTTAATAGTGGGTTGTCTCCCACTTAGTACTTGTTTAAAGTCATTAGCTTGATTTTTGTGCTTTTCAGATAGTGGATTGATTCTTGGGAGGAATGTTCACTCCCTTGATCTCTTCTTTTTGGCGATGAACTCTCTAAGCTATTCATCATTCCTACGGAATTTAGCACCTGTAGCATCCAACAACACTACAGTTCCATCAGGGTGATAGAGAAGGGTCCCGTAGTCTCAAGTCCAAGCTTCCCTGCAAAAACCTTAAGACACAAGCGTTGAAAAATAAAAATCATCATATGAATCAAAATTAGCATCAAGGATACATGTGTCGTCTTGCTCAGCTGAATCCTATGCTAGGTCACGACAAACACTATACTCCTCATCTGACTCATATTCTGGTTCACAAACACTCAACTCTGTTGAAACCAAACCTTCCAACTTCAAATCAGCTTTTTTCTCAGTAGAAGCGCTGATCACACCACACAAATCACTCGGTGCAACTTTAATCGGTATGAGAATTCCTTGTCTACTCTTTCCAGCACAACCCTCTTGTTAGGGAAATCGATTTTTGCCCCTACTATATTGAGAAAATGTATCCCCAATAGTATTGGCACTGCTCCACCTCTAGCCATCTAAACCATAGTAAAGTTGGTTGGAACTCTTCAATTTCCCACCAGAACAATAAAATCGATCAGCCTTCCCTTAGGGCTCTTAGAAGTTGTATCTCTAAAAGAGATGGACGAGTTATGCTCCTGCATAAGCTTGATCCCAAGCTTCTTCATCGTCTCTAAAGAGATGACATTCACACTAGCACCTGAATCACAAAGGACATCACTAAGAATCAATTTTCCTAAGATACAAGGAATGGTAAACTCTCCTAGGTCCTCTAGGTTAGTCAGCTCTTTTGGAAAGGGAATTGGAAGCCTATACTTCCCTACTTTACTCGCTGCACCATCATCA
This sequence comes from Lepidium aucheri, assembly GCA_900406435.1. NCBI lineage: Eukaryota > Viridiplantae > Streptophyta > Magnoliopsida > Brassicales > Brassicaceae > Lepidium > Lepidium aucheri. The sequence goes on along the minus strand of OVBA01007318.1, from coordinate 12,849 downwards.
ATTTCAGACTTCACCACATTGCATGATTCCATCGCATTCTTCTCAACTTTTCCAGGTAGAGCTCCCTGAGGTCTCCTCATAGCTTGAGCAGTCTGGGCTACTTGAGTGTCTAGCTTCTTCAGATGCACAGAGACCGACTCAAACTTGTTGTTAGATCATTGTACATGCTCTCTACCCTTGTGTTGAGCTCGCGGGTTGACTTTTGTTGCTCGGTTACAAGCTGTTAAATCAAAGCTTTGATCTAATCATTAGAAGTACTTGAAGAGCTCGCCAGAGCTTGCTGTGGTGGTGCTTGCTGCTGCCATGGCTTGACCGTTTTCTGCCAGATGCTTCCTTCCGAGTTCTGGTTGAAAGGCTTCTGATTGTTCTATCTCTGACCAGAACTTTGCACAAACGGTTTCCCTTGGAATGGCGATGCCTGAGGCATGATTGGAGCTGGAAAGACAACATCATGGGGGTTGTTCACATTAGTGATCAAATAAGAGAGATAGTTAGGATTCTGACCCTTGTTCTGCCAGTTCACATACTCGACTTCTCTCTGCTCATTCGACATCTTGGAATCATCCTGAATCTGCGCCACTTCCATACTGTCATCTAGTTGATGCACACTTCTTTGAACACCTTGATTTGTCTTGATAAGCATATCAAGTTTCTCAGCAATCTCATCGATCCTCTGAATCTCCACACTATTGACCTTTCTTCCTCGGTCATACTGTGGAAAATGGTTCTCTGAACTCGCAGCCAAGTTGTCGATGAGGGTAAAAGCTTCGTCCCTCGTGTTAGTCATGAAGTCTCCATTAGTTGCTTCATTCAAAGAGTTCTTGTACTCCCAATTGATACCACCATAGAAGGTGTTCAATAGTTGCTCATCCGAATGCCTAGGATGTGGACAGCCTTGTTGGTATTCCTTGAACGAATCCCATGCTTCATTCAAAGACTCACCAGAACATTGCTCAAACGCTAAAATCCTTCTTCTCAAAGCTGCAGTCTTCGACTTGGTGTAGAACTGATCCAAAAAGGCAGCCCTAACTTGTTTCCACGTGGTGAGTGAACATGGAGGCAAATATTACAACCATCTAAAAGCTTTATTAGAAAGTGAATGATGAAACAACTTACACTTCACATAGTCTGCAAGGACTCCATTCGAACTCGTAGTGCTGCACATATCCTTAAAGTTCTCAATATGATCCATCAGATTCTCTCCTCGGAGACCATTGAAGACATATTGCTTCACTAATCCTTTCAGCTAAGGCTTGATCTCATAGCCTTGCCTCTGGATAGGTGGAGGTAAAATACCAGACCTATTCTGATAGTAAGTGTGAGGTGTATCCATATCACTAATAGCTCGGCGTTGAGGCTGTTCTTGCTACCTCCTAAGCATAGTTAGATCTCTTTGCAACTGCTCAACTGGTTTCCCTGAACAGTATTCTGAGTCTCAGGGTCCTGTGGAATCTACTGGTTATCTCGATTCATTGCTTTTGCTCGACGGTTTTATCGTTCTACTCTAGCAAGTTGATCGTTGGCAAAATCAAGTAGATTCTCTGAACCTTGACTTCTTCTGCTCATAAACCTGAAACGAAAACAAAAACAAAATGCAAAACAAAAACATAAGTGAAAGAGTATAGATTAAAACTCGAATCTCAATCGAAAGGCAACCAATTAGTTCCTCAGAAGTGGTGACAAAAACTAGGTGTTCACAAAGTTTTAACCCTATGAATCCTACTGCAAGTGCACAACAATGTAGTAGTAGTACTTAGGGATTGAATCCACGAAGAACCAAGCTTGTACTTTCAATCACTTAATCTGAATTCAAGCTATACCAATAGAATAATCGAATGTAAACTAACAACTTAACAGTTTGCAATTATATTAAAAAGCATCAGGCATCAGGTACTCATCAGGAAATAAGAATCAATCAGGAAAAATATTCAGGAATAAATAAGCATCATTCTCGACTTGAACATAAAGGTTTGACAAATCCACTATCATGGTATTTGTCACTCTATCAAACAACGTGGAGATCCTAAGTATCCTTGGTTCTATATTCTAGATAGGCTTAAACAAGCAGGTTCAATTACTGTAATAAATCCTAACAATCAACTATTGTTGGTTAGATTCAATTGCTCATCAGTGCTAGTTCAGGAATCTTACAAGCTTTTGGAATGTAAAAAAACCTATGATTATAGATAAGGTGATCAAGTTAATCTTAGCATTACACACAAGCATAGATAGAGAACTCTTAGTCATCAAATCCTATTCAATCACTAATCATTGATTCCTAAATCCCTAGAAAGTCTAAATCTGATTAGGTAACTACTCAAACATGATTAAACAAACAATAGAAGGCATAATGATAAAAAAACATGAAATTCGATTGTATAACATAATAGAGTTCAGAAATCTCTTCAAAATTATGATGGAATTCTTCTCCCTACTTACAGAATACTCTCCAAGTCAAAAATTATGTCTCTCTCTCTCTCTATCTAAAACGGAAAAACAACTATTCATATGATCCTAAAACACAGATACAAAATAAGAAAATTAGGTCTTAAACTTCACAGGCTCGAGGATAAATTGATCAAGAAGTTGATCAATCGATCTGCGTTGATTGCTTTATCTCTCAAATTCTTGTTTGATTAACGGGTTGAGTGTATCTCTCACTATAGAGCCGATCAATCGATCCATGAAGTGTAGGTCGATTGTTGGGTCGAGCGATGCTCTCAATGGGGTAGTGATTGATCGATCAAGGGGTCGATCGATAAATCTCCAATCTTTGCCGAAAACTCCAAAAACTGTTCTGATTCATCCTAAGGCATGCTCTATGTGCATAATCCAAAATAAACCTATTTCTAACTGAAAAGACTCTAAAATACAGATAATCAATCTGAAAAAATTAATGACGTAGAAACCGATAAAAATAAGGTATATCATCAAGCCACATTGGGAAGCCCCTAAAACTTCATACATCCACTATAAACTATCTCCGATTTGATGTTGCTCGAGTATTAGTTGAAGTGAACCTAGCTGAAGGCTATTTTTCAGCTTGCCGAATTAGGCTCTTCTTTCCTTGGCTCCTACCTCGTTGTACCTCATACTATAAATGGGGTCATCTCTCTTTTAAATGTAATTATAATGCTACTAACGAAGTTTTCTATACTGGTATGGAAGCTCCTTTATCTTTACTCTTGATCTAACAAAATTGGTTGTTGCTAAGGATCCTACAGTTTGTTCTGCTCCTATTAGTACTCTACCAATTCCACATGTGTCTTTGAAATCTAATGCTAGTTTTGAGTCTCTTGACTCTACCAACATCATAAAATCAGGTTGTACCTCTCTTAATAAGTCTACTTCTTCTAATATGACTGATATTTCTTCGCCTAATGCATCTTCTCGAACTGTTTCACTTTCCAGCTCTATAAATCCTCATTCCATTTCAACAAGGCCGATTATTGTTGTTGGTGCTGGCTCATCCAATATTTCAGCTCCTATCAGCACTCAATTGACTAAGCATTCACAAGTGGAATCCGATGCTGGTTCCAAGTCTCTCGACTGGACCACCATCAGAAAATTAGGTCGTGTTTCTCCTTTACATTCTAGTGATACTATCTCAGTCTCTAAGTCAACATCTAATATTTCTGTGGATCAGCCTTCTCCTTCCATGTCTAAGATCCTTGAAAACTTACCAGAAGAAGACATGACTCTTAAATTTGAACCGAAAATGCTCCTACCTCATAAATCTGCTTGTCGAAAGCAGAAAGTTGATAAATAAAGATGCCTAGTATTAACTCTAGTCGTACCAAGGACTTAACCTCAGCATCAAACCTCCTTCCCACAAAGAAAACTTCCATTTGAAGGCAATGACGTCTTTTTAAGCTAGAATTTGCGTGGTTTTAACAATCCAAGCAATCATTCTTTCATGAAAGATTAGATTAATACTGCTAAGCCTGCTTTTGGTTGTCTTTTGGAAACAAGGACTTTGGAGCTTGATTCTCAGCCTATTATTGACTCTTGTTTTCCTCTTTGGAAAGTCATTACAAATTATGATTATAATCGTCTAGGCCAGATCTGATTTTGCTCTTCTCTAGACGTCTCCATTATTCTTCTAGATAAACTTCTCAACATATCACTTGTCAAGTTACTGATATTGCTTCAGGGTTGTTCTTTTATTTGCTCGGCCATATATGCAAACTTTGAGATGGATAGGCGTGAGCTTTGGAGAGACTTATTGGATATTAAAGCTAATTACTTTTTACCGTGGATTCTTATTGGAGACTTCAATGTTATCTCTTGTAATTCTGAGCACTCTAATTCTCTATTTTTCATTTAAGTGATTTAACTGATCTATCTTTTGTTGGCCCCCTATTTACTTGGAGCAACAAAAGATCAAATGATCATGTGGGGAAAAATTAGATCGTGCTCTGATTAATGCTTCTTAGATGAGTGATTTTCCTTAATCCTTTGTAGAATTTTTCTCAGGTGGTATCTTAGACCATGCTCATTGCTTAATCCACCTTTCCTCTCATCAGCCTGTCAAACAAAGACCTTTTTTGTACTTCAATTTTCCCACCTCCCATGAGCAGTTCTTCCCTTGATTCATCAGAAATGTTCTTTATCTGCTCCACTCTTCCACTCCAGATTTGCTCTTTATCAATTTCATCGCAAGCTTAAGGCCCTAAAGCCACTCTTTCGCAAACTGAACATAACTAAATTTGGTAATCTCCCTTCTCGCACTAAGCTTGCTTTCGATGGATTATGCAATGTTCAAGATGTTACTCCTTCTCATCCTGATATCAAGTCATTTTTGACTGTTTATGATGCTTCATCTCATTAGCATAAGCTTGCTTCTATTGAAGAGCAGTTTTATAGGCAAAAATCCAGAATATGTTGGCTGAAAGATGGTGATTAAAACTTATCCTTTTTTCACTGTGTAACTCAATCTAGAGCCTCCAAAACATTATTCGTTGTATTGCTACCGATTCTAGTATTGTTCTCTCTAACATGAATGAGATAAAAGCTGAAACGATCTCTTATTTTAAAGTTTTTCTGTAACACAATCCTGATGTTGAAACTGCTGACTTATCAAGCTTGATGATTTTTGCTATCTCTTTACCTCTGAAGAAATTCAACATACGATTTATCTTTTCCTTCTAATAAAGCTCCTGGCCCTAACAGTTTTCCAATGGAGTTCTTAAAAGCAACTTGGAGTATCATTGGTAGTGATTTCATTGTTTCTGTCCAATCCTTTTTTCAGTTTGGATTTCTTCCCTCCGGTGTTAATGCTACCGCCTTAACTCTTGTTCCTAAACACTCCGTTGCCTTATATATGAAAGACTATCGTCCTATCGCTTGCTGTATACAAAGTTAATTCAAAGATTCTTGTTAATAGGCTGAAGACGGTCCTCCCTAAAGCTATCACTTTGAATCAGAGTGCTTTTATTAAAGATAAACTTCTTCTTGAAAATGTATTATTGAAAACTGAGTTGGTTAAGGACTACACAAGACTTCAGTTGCTTCTCGATGTGCCCTCAAATTTGACATTGCAAAGCTTTTGACACTATCGATTGGAGCTTTATTGTTTTTGTTCTTCGCACCATGGACCTTCCAAATATCTTTGTGAAATGGATTTACTCTTGCTTCTCAACAACTACATTTTCTGTCTCCATTAATGGCGAGCTTGAAGGCTTTTTTTCCAGTTCTCGTGGTATTAGATAGGGATGCTATCTATCTCTCTCCTTACCTTTATGTGATAGTAAACAATAAGCTTTCTAACAGGCTTAATAATGCTGCTTTGAATAATCGATTTGGTTATCAACCCCATTGTAAAGAAGTCCAACTCACTCATCGGAGTTTTGTTGATGACATCTTGGTGTTTTCTGATGGTTCCTCCTGCTCCTTAAATAGCATTTTGGAAGTTATGCACGAGTTTGGAAGCATATCTAGTTTACAGATTAATGTATCCAAATCGTCTATCTTTATAGATGGTTCTGATGCTAATAGTATTTTCTCTGCCTCTATTTATGATGGTATTACTGTTTAATATCTTCCTATTCGCTATCTTGGACTTCCTCTTACTACCAAATCAATGTCTCTATGTGAATACGAGCCTTTGCTTGATAAAATTTGTTCCAGATTGTTCTCTTGGGCCTCGAAACCTCTCTTTTATGCATGTAGATTTCAGCTAATATGGCATGTCATCATGAGCATCGCAAATTTTTGGTGCTCTACATTCTATCTTCCTACTCGATGTATGGATGAGATTGAGAAACTTTGTTATGCATTCCTCTAGTTTGGCTCTTCAACATCTCATTTGAAATGGTCTGAAGTTTGTTTGCCCTTTGATGAAGGTAGTTTAGGGATTCGTTCTCCTAAGGACATCTCTCGGGTATTTTCCTTTCATCCTATTTAGAGAATTGTATCTTCTAAATGCTCTATATGGAGTGATAGGATAAAACAGTATCTTCTTCATAATGAATCTTTTTGGGATGTTAAACCTTGCTCCAAAGGATCTTAGATGTGGAAAAAATTTGCTTAAGCTTCAACCTGATGCTTATCAATTCATTATGGTTCAGGTTCATTCTGGTCTTACCTCTTTTTCTGGTCTGATAATTGGTGTAGTTTAGGGAAGCTAATTGATGTTACATGTGATGCTGTCACTCGTTATTTTGGACTCCCTAGATCTGCAAAAGTTGTTGATCTTTTCTCCAGCTCAGTTTAGCTTAATCAATTTGTTGGGATTAGAAGTTATCAACATATTCTTGATGCTATTGCTGCTTCAATTCCATCAACACTCTGTTTTGACCCTGATATTGTGCTTTGAAAGCATTCCTCTTCTTCCTTTAGACACAATTTTTCTTTTGTTGCTACTTGGAATCTCATTTGTGTGCAGTGTACTAGAGTTAATTGGCATAAACTCATCTAGTTCTCCCAGGGTATTCCTAGAGTTTCTTTTATCTCTTGGTTAGCAATGAAAAATAAGTTGTCTACAGGGGATTGAATGAGTACTTGAGGCTTAGTTCAAAACCATGTCCTATGTGGTGCAACAAATGAAACAAGAGATCATCTATTTTTTATGTCAGTACAGCTTTTCTGTTTGGTCCAACTTATGTGCCTTGTTAGTTGGCGACTCTATATCCTCTGATTGGAATATCACAATTTTGGACCTACTTAGCTCAAGATTTGGAAGATTTGATCATGTTCTTATAAAGCTAATTTTTTAATCTACTTTTTACCATCTTTGGAAGGAAATGAATTCTCGCATCCATGGTAAACCATGGTCTTATATTTCCTTGTTCACACATTGGATTAATAAATCTGTTCGAAACACGATCTCCTCCCTTCATTATTTACCTCCTTATAGGCTTTATGATCTTCTCAAAGATGGTTTAAAATGTAGAAATCTTAAATCTTTATTTTCTGTTAAGATTTCTATGCCCTTTTGATCTCTTATATATAACTTTCGATAATTATTAAAGTTTCACATTTCATTGAAAATAAAATAAAATAAAATAATGTTTCACTCTCTTTATTTGTTATGTTTAATTTGGAAGAAAAAGCACTTGTTATTGTTTTGTAATGAACTCCAAATATTAGAGCAATTGGTATAGATCCTTATATCATTTCATAATTGTGAGTTTTAACTTGTAAATACTTCAAAATATTTTTGTCATTTAGAAACCAGTGAAGTTTGGATAACAATCAAAAAAGATTGGTCAGTGCGCATACTGGTTTCAAAAAAAACTTAACAAAGAATCCTCAAAAAAATTTATTTCTCTTATACTTTTATGGTATTGGAAACGTAAGTAGAAGATAAGATAAATGATGCATAATTGAAAATAAAATAGATGAGGTGATTCAACCAGCCACATAATTTAAATAAAATATAAAGAAGTATGTTTGTTAAGATTGAAAATAAAATTAAACTTACGAAATAAGATCTAATTAACAAGGTTCCAACAACGACAATGGTCAAAGGAATTACAGAGAAAATGAGAAAGATGAAAAATGAGAACCTGATTTTTACAACTTATTGATGCTTAGAGCCAAATATGGTATCATATCTCGGAGTGAATACAAAGAAAATAAATCAAATATCAATCTCAAAAATGTCAAATACAAGAAGAATTTCATCATTTTATTGGCTAAGACAAAATTCCAATATCTACCTTAGTAACACCACTTTGTTAGTGGAGCTTTTTAAAACCATATATACCAAAAGAATGAAAAGATACTCTTCCTGTTTTTTTTTGTCAACTTAACTCAACAAATCAGTAAGCAAACCAACAAGGAGGAACATTGTTAACATAAGCTTGATTCCTAGATAATCCTCTAACTTTCCGAGCTAATGCATCCGCTTTGTGATTGAGGGCTCGCAGAGTCCAACTCAGAAAACAGATACGGTAGGTGCTTTGGAGTCTCGTAAAATCCTCTAGATATGGTATAAACGCGGGCCATTCAGAAAGATCTTCTGTCATCTTGACTAACTCGACGCAGTCCACAAAAAACTCCACTTCTGTAATACCAAAGCCCGACACCATTGTCATTGCCCATAGTAACGCCTCGAATCCGGAGTGTAAAGGTGAAAGGCTTCTTCTAATACTTTGGGCCCCCATGTTCACTCCCCCCTCCTCATACGCAAAGCAATACCAACCTAAACCTATATAAATATCAGAATCTTTCCAGGACGCGTCGACCATACATCTATACCCTGTAAAACATGGGTTTTCAGTTATAGGTCTAAACAGTAATGAGGTATTGACATTTATAGTTTTTTGAGACATTCGCAAATTTCCACTCTTTTCCTTTTGGGCTAAAAACCAGCCATCAGGTTCCGCTTCTGCTTCGCGGAGAAGTACTAAGGGGTCCTTGTCTTTATTTTTAAAAACTTTGTCGTTTCTTGCTTTCCAGATATACCATAAGATCCATGGAAAACTTTTATTATGTTCTTGATTCTGTATACGCCACAAAAGATAATCAAAGTTTGAAAAAAGTGATCCTCCTAAAAAATTCGAACTCGTTGGAATTCTAGATAAAGCCCAAGTTTGAATGGCTAGGGGACATTCGAATAACAAATGGTTAATAATCTCATCATTTACTCCACACCTATCACATCGAGTGTCACATCTCATACCTTGATATGCTAAGTTAGTTTTAGCCGCCAGTTGCCCTGAAAGGGCTTGCCACATGAAATGTTTTAACTTGGATGGAGCCTCGATCTTCCATACTTTGTTTTGTAAATCTTGGATGTTGGGTCCATATGAGCGTTGCGGATATTGTGCAATGGTTCTCTCCGCCCAATAACCTGATCGTACCGAATAAATCCTAGTTTTTGAGAAATGCCATCCAAAGCAATCCTCCATAAGTGACCTCGGAATATGTATACTTAAAATAATATTTGCATCTCTTGAATAGAAAAATTTTCTAATTAAAGTTTCTTTCCACATATGTGATTGTGAATCAATCAATTCTGACACTCTCAGCTCCGAATATAAATTTGATGCATTCCCCATTGCTGGTCTTGGTAAGGTATACTGCATCCACGGGTCAGCCCACACCCGTATTCTCTCCCCATTCCCAACTCAACAAATCAAGCCTTTCATAATTAGAGCCCTTGCATACCTTGTCCACGCTGTCTGAACTACTGTGTCAAAACAAGGCTTACCAATCCACCTTTTATCAAAATGGAAACCCGAGCGTTGTTTAGAAACATTATTACTCATTTCTATAATGATTGGTCTATGATCAGAACCAATCATTTTCAGATATTCCGTTTTTGTAGTCGGGAATAATGAAAACCATTCTTCATTTCCATATGCCTTATCTAATTTGCATCTAATAATTTCATTTTGTCGAACTCCTCTCCAAGACCAAGTATCTCCAATGCATGGGAATTTAATCAAACCACAATGACATAGCATTGTATTAAAAGGCACAAAGGAATTGATACTCCTCGTTCGACCTCACTGTTTTTCGTGATGACCTGATATTTCATTAAAATCCCCTATGGTTATCCATGGTTTTAATCTGTTTGTTCCGTATCGTGTGAGACGCTCTCAAACTTGATCTCTCAGATTATATCTCGGCTCTCCATATATAAAAGAAAAAAAGGTTTTCTTCCCTTGTAATTCTAGTGATATGTCTATAATATTTTTATCCTTGAACTCTAAACATACATTATAGTGGTTATTAAATAATAGGCATAATCCCCCACTTGCTCCTCTTGGTTTGACTGTAATCATGTTGTCCATTAGGAAGCTACTTGCTAGTTGTTCCATGTAGGCGAATTCTTTTTTTATCTCCATTAAAAAAAAAATTTCGGTTTAAACTGTCGGATCATATCTTTTAAATAATTTTCTGTAATGGGGTTATTAATCCCCTGAAAATTCCATGATAAGATTCTAACCATAAAATTTTCTTAACAATAAATTTTGTTTGGACAATGCCTTATATGAGAAAAGAGTCCTAAAACTCGTATTGTCATAATCTTTCCAAATGTTAATTAGGATGTTAAACTTTAATATAAAGAAAACTCGTTCTTTTTTTATTAAACCAATCAATTATAATTCTTAAAAACAAAAGGCGACCCCGCCATAACAATTTAAACTCAAAAGCATAATTATTTTAAACATCAAAATTTATTAAAAAAACTTAAGTGGCCGATGCCCTCTTCTTAGACGTGGCCTCATCCTCCTTTTTAAGACCACCTCCTCCTATCTTTCCAGTCTTTGGCTTTTTGACACCAGTTGCCACAACCTTAACTATGTTATGTTATTTTGAACTAACCCCTCTAATCCCTACCGCTTGTTTTAAACTCAGCCGTGATGAATCCGTAGAATCAGTCTTTGCTTCCTCGAAATCCTTCCTTTCATGCTGATCGAACTCATGCTTAGGATTTCCTTGTTCTCTTTCCAAAACATGGATGCAATCCATTCTTTCTTCAGCTGTAAGCTTCCCTTGCTCAAATAAGCTCTCCACTTTTTTGATAGTTAGCACATTCTGAGAATCATTCTCTGACAACAAGTCACAATTCATTGGATCATACTCAGTACCTTGAGCATCATCCTCTGATTCCTCATCATCGATCTGCAAAATAGGACCAGCTACATCTCTATTACTTGGTTCCATAGAATTTACTACCTCTTGTTCATCCTCCTTTCGAGAAGGTTTCAGTTTTTTCGATGATGAGAGCTACTCCAAAGTGTCTTCTTGGATCCCTATAATTTGTTCGGCATCGTTGAAATTAATACCTCCATCTTCTCCTTCTCGCTTGGATTTTTTCACCGGTGATGATCTGAGATTAACTTCAGATTTACCTGATTCCTTCTGGCCAGACTGCATATTTTCTTTTGACCTTTCTCTTTCAGTAAACACTCCTTCTCCCTTTTCTTTCGGTACATACTGCATCCTTGATTGCGGCTTTTGGCTTAGATTAGAGCCATATTGGTTTAGGTAAGTTCCTCCTTTAAAACGATCCCCACTCCTTCCTTGTTGTCTTCTCTCGTTATTCATCAGAGCTCCTTTAAAACTCTGAAAAAGATCTGAACTTCCACCATAATTGTCTGGTTTGTCTTGATCTCCTCCTCTATTCTCATACTTAGCTAGTCTCTTACATCGAATAACATCATGATTGATTTAGTTGCAGTAACAACACAGTCCTTGTAATCTATCATACTTGACCCGAATCATTGTTTCTTCACCATCTTCAAATTCCAATGCTGTTTTTAACACCAATGCCTTCATTACATTCACCTCTACGAGAACCTTTGCTCCATCCACGTCCACTTTCAGAACTTTTCCCAGTTGTTCTCCAATCATTTGGAACACTATTTCAGCCGCATATTCAGTAGGAATATTGGATAGGATTGCCCAAAGCTTCAGTGTTGATGGATAATCTTCTGGCGCCTTTGGGATCCATTTATCCAACGTTATCATCCATCCATCGAAATTGGATGGTCCTAATTTCAGAACCTCCTCCATATCTTGCACTCTATTAAACTTGAACTGGAATCTGCCAAACCCAAGATCCGTTCCAAAGACTCTATCCTCTATTCTCCATATTCTTGGGAATCTGTGGATGAGAGCATTCAAATCCTGCTTGGCGAGATTGTGACATCTTCCCAGGAGAATCTTTTAACATTTATCCAGCAAATCTTTGTTATCAAACTTTGGTATCTTGATTTTTGGGATCAAGCCTGATGATTGATTGTTTAACGCCTTCTTGTTAAGGTTAAGCTGAGCCATTCTCTCTCTGTAACAATGGATAAAAAACTGAAATAAGAATTGTAAGAATGAGTCTCCAACGTGCTTAACTTGTTTTTAATATAGGTAAATATCTTGTGTAATAACTGCTTAAAACCGAAACTTGACATATGAAAATATACTGATGAATAAGATTGGCAACCATCTAAGGAAAGTAAGGAAATTTGCTTATCTTTCGGTTTCTCCTTTAGTAGAATTGTCCTTCTAAATATTATGTCTTCCTTTTTAACTCCAGACCAAATAATTCCATAAGATCCGGTTTCATGGATAGGGTAAATTTCTCCATTGATTGATCGAGCCTTCCATAATCGTTTTAGGAAATTAGCTCTTTCCTTTTCATTAACCTTTATCATAATTTCCAGCTCGCACAACAATTTCCTCCAATTGACAATGCCTTCTTGGTTACTTTTGGTAGCCGAGTGATAACACTCCCTTGATTCCTTTTCTTGTTCTGAAACCTTATGCAGCATTCTCAAAAGCACACATTGTAATTTCCACTGTTTCATCCTTTTATCCATCGGAGAATAGCTCCTTGTACATTTTTGGGACTTCCCTCTAATTGACCTGTCACATGAAAAGTTAAAATCCAAACTT
>OVBA01007317.1:0-14882 GCA_900406435.1 Lepidium aucheri | reverse complement strand
CTCTCGTTTGTTTAATCCCACTTTCAGTCGTGATTTGTGTTGCTAGTGGCCAAGCTACATTAACGGAGAAAAGGATCACTGACTTCTCAAGACTAACTCTTTGACCCGAGACATCACAAAAACTTTGTAAAACTTCTTTAATGACCTTAACCTGGGCAACCAAGGCTTCGGGAAAGAGAATAAGATCATCGGAAAAACATATATGAGAAAGTTTCGGACCCCCTCTAGACAAACAAATCGGCTTCCACTTACGTGAGGCGACAGCAAACTCAATCTGATGACATAATCATTCAATGCAAAGGACAAAAAGGTACAGTGATAAAGGGTCACCTTGTCGCAGCCCTCTAAGAGGCTTGAAAGGTTTAGTCTTCTCACCATTCCATAAAACAGTCATAGACGGTCCAGTAACACAATGCATAATCCAGTCCACCCACTGAGATGGAAACCCCGCTACCCGCAACGTGTCTTCCAAGAAATCCCATCTGATCCGATCATAGGCCTTTTCCAAATCTAACTTGAGCAACATCCATCCCTTCCTTCCTTTCTTCCTACGCATAGAGTGTACAACCTCTTGTACCACAATAATATTATCGGTGCTCAACCTTCCTGGAATGAAACTTGATTGAGCCGAACCAATGAGCTTTGATATAACCCGTTTCAGCCTTAACACCATAGTCTTAGTAATGGTCTTAAATAACACATTGCAAAGGCTAATTGGTCGGAACTGCATAATTGGTCGGAACTGCATAATCCCACTCATGTTGATAAAACAAAGGTTGGAATCCATCTGGACCAGGAGCTTTGAGGCTTCCCATACATCTCATTGCAGCTTCAATCTCAGCACCATTAAAAGGCTTTCGGAGACAATGTAGATCTGTACGATCCATTGTGACAAAGCCAATATGCGGTAATGGTACAACATGAGCTACAATATCATCCACCGAGTATAACTTCTCATAATAAGCCACAGCAAGTTTCTCCAAATCCTCCTTACTCGTGACCCAAGAGTTAGACTCATCCCTCAGCATTTCGATCCTATTTCTCCGTCTTCTAATTATCGTCGAAGTATGAAAGTACTTCGTGTTTCGATCACCCATAGTTATCCATTTCTCTCTTGATTTTTGATACCACAACATTTCCTCTTGTTCAAGCACCGCATCAAGTTCTTTACCAAGTTCCACCTCTTGATCAATTAACAAATCCGATTGTACCACTTCGAGTTCCTCTTGAACCTCTTGTAACTGTTTTAGCAATCGCTCGTTCTTTCTCATAACATCACCAAAAACATCCTGATTCCACTTCATTAAAGTGAGCCGCAACTTATCTAAAGCCACTGATGTATCAACATTTAGATCCCAAGAGTTTACCAAAAGGTCGCAAAAACTCGGGTGTGAGAGCCATATTGCTTCAAATCTAAACGGCCTCCTCCTTGGGTCCATATTACCAATCGGCTTCAGTTGTAGATATAAGGGTGAATGATCTGATGCAATAATAGGCAGGTGAGTAACGACAGCCTCTTGCCAAAGAAGTCGTGTTTGAGCACAACAGAATATTCTGTCCAGTCGTTTAGCGATATATGTACATTCGGCTTGTCCTCTTCGCCAAGTAAACGAACTACCTTGAAAGCCCATATCGATGAGACTATTCTCATTTATCCAATCACTAAACACTAGAGAGTCTGGTGATAGGCTTCCATTTCCACCTATTCTCTCATCAACCCTAAAGATAGTATTGAAGTCTCCCCCTATCACGCATGGTTCTATGAGCCCACTCAAAGCCGTAGTTAGCTTCGGCCATAACCCACTTCTTCTAGATACCGAAGGAGCTGCGTAAACGGCAATGAAGTGTATCACCTCCGACCCTTGCTCCACACGTATATGGATATATTGCTCGTCACACTCAATCACTTGGACCGTACCCATACATGACTTCCATAAAACCCACAAACCTCCACTCTGACCAGCTGCATCCAATTTTACGTACCCGTCAAAACCCAAACCATTACAAATACGAGCCGCACGGTCACCGGCGGCATGTGTTTCAAATAAAGCAAGTATATCAGAATTATTCTTCTTCAAGATATATCTAATAGCTCTGCGAAAACTAGGTTTATTTGCCCCCCGGCAATTCCACAGTATACAATTCATCGGTATATGCATAACCATATCAAAAACTTCCGGGGCAGCACATCATTCGGACAGCATTGTTGATGCTTGTACATCAACATCTTCCTTCTCATCTAACCTCACACAGTGTTGTTTCTCCTGCTCCTTCATATTATTTGTCTCCATACTCACAAGATTCTCCACTGATTTCTTCGGTTGCACTCCTATCAACGGAAAAGACCCACAAAAACTGCCTCCTGGTCTAACTTCTCCTAAAGCTTCCACTCTCAAATGTTTGCCTGTTTTTTCAAGAGACAAATCTTGTTTCGAAGGACCAAACACCAAACCACGCACCGGTCGAGTAATCTTATTCATTCTCCCTTTCCCACGAGTAAAACCATTTCCTCGTACACCTGAGTCTTTCCTCTCCGATACGCGTGCTGAAAATATATTGCCGTCGAGTTCAGTTTAGCCCCGATTCATTCCAAGTATATTTCCTTTAACACTCTTATCAGCTAGAGGTTGACTAAGAACCGGAACGTTCTCTTTGTTCATGTGTAGGGATCTCGCATTCTCGTCCATATGCGACTCTGGAGCCTCCTCTTCAAGATTTCCAAACCTATTAGTAACCCGAATATTCTCATTCAGCGTTGTAGCAGAGAGTTCCTTCAGATGTTGCCTTTGACTATCCCGTGACGAGACAGGCCTAACGTCATCTCTATTACTTATTTTTGAACGATTCCTTGTGCCATGCACAACTGTAAACCCATCCGCAATCTCTTCTTCTTTAACTTGATCCGTAGTCATCGGTTCAGAGCTTGAAGCTGTCACTGGAGGCACGACAGTATCCACTGCTAACGCAACAATTTTCTTTGATTGTTTCTTAGGGCACTTATGAATTAAATGACCGAAAATACCACAGGATGCACAAATCGGAGACAAACCTTCATACTCAATAAAATACCGTTCTCCATCAACCACAACAGATCCCTTCAAAGGCTTATGTAGATTAACTTCAACACATACCCTAGCAAATCTTGCTCTGTCAAAGGCGAGAGTGGTGAGATAAACCCGCAATGGATGACCAATACCTTTTGTGATTGACAAAAACATAGCGTTATGGTAGTATCTCACGGGAATACTTGATAAACGAGCCCACACGAGTGTGGACCAAATATTATCACATAATGGATCAAAATCAGGAGTCCATTCTTGCGCCAGTAGATAATTACCGAACAACCTCCAAGGACCTCCCGTTAGAGCGTTAAGATATTCTTCTTTGTTCTCAAATCTCACCATAAAGAATTGTCGGGGTAGATCCATTACAGACATATTTTTGGTTGGCTTCCACAACTCAATTAGCTTCTTGCGCAAGACAGCTAGCGACACATTTCGATCCAAAACCTTAACCACCATACAGTTTTGCCATAACCCATTCATCACCCTCAATACCTCAGGATCAAAAGTAATCACCGCCTCACCATCAGCCCCATTCGGTAGTTCCAATTTGACCTTCTCATAGATGAAATCATCATCCATAAGATTCGCCGGGTTCACCATACCACCTAACGTATTTTGTTCTAGCCTTGCCGCCCACGACATCGCCTTATCCGGAGGCTTCCGCACCGTCGTTTCTCGATCCACTGCATCTTCCATTGCCGTATCGTTCACTCCATCCGAAAAACCTAGCCGTCGCCATTCTTTTCCCCTAATAAAAAAAACACAAGTTTAATGTAAGAATTAAATCAATCAGATTTAAGATTGCCATACCCAAAATAGGGAGAAAACGACGTTTCCATACCCAAAATATGTAATCAATACCAATGTTGCATTACCGTGCTAAAACATATCCAAATTATGTATCCGTATTAAAATTAATTTATGCTTGTGCTAAAAGTTTCTCGTGCTATTGTACAATTTATATTACATACCCATAAAATTAAAGAATTCTTACAAAAATAACCTACTTTTATTTTTAATACAAAACTATACCCCTTTTGTTTTATTCTCCAAAACTAACTTTCAAGGATAGTGAAATTATAGTTTTACCTTAATGAACAAACAAAAAATCAGAGACCATATTTAACTTTCTACCCTTTGCTGGAATAGTAAACTTCACATGAAATCTACTTAACATAGACTTCTTTTGAAGTCTACAATACCCAAAGAAGTCTACTACTTAATTATCTTTAAAAAAAATTAAATAGTAATCACAACTATATGCTTATACTTTTGATTATAAAATCAAATAATATACTTGTATGAAGTAGAATTTAAAATTTTAAAATAAATGGTCACCTAATATCAATAAAGATGAAACCACAAAGTTCATAGACAAACTATGTCATTGTTTAGGATTTAAGGTAATAAGATATGGTAATTATGTGAGATTATGTAAATTTTATATTTGAAATGTAAAAATAACATAAAAGAGTGAAATTGTGTCTATATTTACAAATTATAAGTCCACATTTCATATTGTAAAGAATTTAGAGTTTAGGAGTTATAAAGGACTTAATATGAAGTCTTTTTGGTAAGTGAGATTAAAATAGTAATTATTGTTATATATATTTATAATTTTTGTTCACAAAGGCTAAAACAAATAAATATGAAGTATTAATGGAAATTTAGTTTAACAAAGTCAAAGAAACTTTTTGTATACTCTTGGCATAAAACTCATTAACAAACCATAGAATGATATAAGGGTTAGAAATTTGAGTTAGTATTTATGTGATAATTGTAAATTTTTGTATTATATATGTGAAATTGAAACAAATGAGGTACATTACTCATGTATTTTACCAAATTTTAATAATGATGTATTAGATCATTCGATTTGTGGTTTAGGATTTAGAATTCACGGTTTAGGGTTTAGAATTCAGGGTTTAGGGTTTAGGATTCAGGGTTTAGGGTTTAGAGTAGACGGTAAAAAGAGTTCTATAGAAGTCTACTAATTTACGTAGACTTCTTAAAACTAAGTAGACTTCTTACGTATACTTCTTCTGTAGACTTCTTTTGAAGTCTAAAGTGTTAGTTAGACTTTGTTAGAATTCTCTGGTCGATGTAGTAGACTTCTATTGAAGTCTATTTAAGTCAATTTGGTTTTCGTAAACCAACTTTTACCAAGGGTAAACTGAAATTTACCTTTGATATAAAAAGACGAAACAATGGTAATTTGTGTAAACCCTAGCGTCGTAGTTCCTCTTTTCTCTCTAGCGAGTCGTCGTTCCTCTTTGTCCTTTCTTTTCTGCCGGTAGCGAGTCGCCGTCATTCTCAATACCGGCACCAGATCAACAGCTAGGTTTCTCAACTTCTTCTTCTCTTTGATTTCTTCTTCTCTTATTTCTCTTATTTCTTCTTCTCTTCGACTTCTTCTTCTCTTCTCTATCTTCTTTCTTCTTTTACTTCTCTTTGATCCTCTCTTCTCTTCTCTTTGATTTTTGGATCCTTCATCTTTTCTCCTCTGTTTTTAGGGCTGATTCCGGTGGTGTTGACAAAACTCTCTCACCGGATCTATCGAAGGTATTTACGTCGTTGATTTTTATAGATTTGAAGGATTTTTTGGATCCTTCTTCTTTTTTTCCTCCGCATCTGACTATTTCTGTCGTTGATTTTGTAGATCTGAAGGTTTTTCTCTTGCAACGTCAAAAGTGAAGCAGTCGCCGCCTCTCTGTTTCCAGATCTGAAGAAGGTTTGTTTTCCCGCCGTGAAAATTGTTTTTCTCCAAAAAAGTTTTATATTAACCATTCAAGCCTGACGATTTTTGTATTTTCTTTGGTGCATAATTATGCTGGACGCTTTTTTCTTCATCGTCTAGGTTTCTCCAAACATCTGGACAATGTCGAGAATTTCCTCTCCACCATCGGTGTTGCTAAACGGTTGTAATTATTTTTTGGATTTTCAACATATTCAGGGATTTTTTAAAAAAATATTTTTTAGTTGGTTTGACAAATTCAGGGATTTATTTGTATTTTTAGTTGTTTTTAATTTTGTTTTTGTGATTGTTGAATTAATCTTATTTTTGTGATTGTTAAATTAATCAAATTAATTTTTGTGACAAAAATATGTTTTTGTGATTATTGAATTAATCTTGTTTTCACTCCTTATTTGCAGGTACTAAGCTTGATAGGCCATGATTTCCACGACGCCTTTTTACTAAAGGTGATGAACCTCAGCCAACGAAGAGCATCACATACTATAGTGGAGATACTAGGCTGTTTAATGCGTTGACAGAAGTTCTCAGGGATTATGAGCAAGAGCAGTTATGTAAATCAAAGCTTGGTGTGTTGATTAGGTTTCATAAGATGGTGTTTTCGTGGGCTTCGAGACTAGTGCACCATATGCTCACGTTCCAGTTGCAGTGTAAGAAGATCAGTGATATTTGGTGTCTGATTGGTGTGCAACCAATAAGGTTCTCACTGAATGAATTCAAGTACCTGACTGGGCTGAATTGTGCATATGTTAAGGACCTTGAGTCGCCTGCAACTGAGGTTACAGCTGAAATGCAAGAGTTTTGGGAGCTGCTTGGAGTGCCAGCAGACAGAGGGCCAAGTTATGAAGAACTGCTAGCCGCTACTGCCAACTGTGGAGGATGGACCCGTGAAAATTGGGTTAGGTTAGGCTTTCTATCAATATATGCTACCTTTGTTGAAGGACTGAAGCCTTCAAAGCCTTCAAAGCCTAAGTCTGGCCAGATTGGTAATGGATATTGATCGGTTTGAGAACTACTTTTGGGGAAGAGTTGCACACAAGAAGCTGGTGGATTCTGTTAAAGACGCACCACCAAGGGCAACCAGCTATACCCTTGAAGGCTTTGTCCAAGTTCTTCAGGTGTGGGTTTATTATGCACTTCCTGATTTTGCAGTTGTCTGTACTGATAAGGTTCCTGGTAGTTCTTCTCCACCTTTGCTAGCATTTGGAGGGTCCAGGAATCGTAAGAACACTGCTACTTGCATGAAGAAACAGGTAAGTACTTTAGTAAGTATTCTCTATGTTGTTTACTCACACTGTACAGTAATACCAGACTCATTAGTTACTTTTGTTTTTGCTGTTTTCTTTGCTATTTTCTTGTAGTCTCGGGTACAACACTTTGTTCAAAAGAGCTTCACAGATATGTTTCCACAATGGGACAATGATAAGGAGGATGAGAAGGTTGACACCATCATACATGCGCTTTGTGGGAAGTTTGGTTATAAGTGGAGGTTTACCAGGGTTGATTTGGATAATAAGGGTGTCTTGATCATTAAAGAGAAAGGTAGTGGGTCGTAGAGGGTCATTGAAGAAGAAGATGGAAAATTAGATGCAAAGCCTGTGATTAGTGAGAAGAGGCTTAAGAAGTCCTCCACATCTAATGTTGGAGACAACAGCTCAGCTAGAGATTTCCAGGACTATGTGGACCAGTGTTGTAGGAATATGCTGCAGCAGTTGATGGATGGTTTAAGTAGCGGTGAACAGAAGATGTTGGATGGGATGCGCAACTGTTAAAAAGATATTCAGAATCTGTCTCAAAGAGTGTTGGGTGTCGAGCAGTCTGTGGAGTTACTTAGAGCAGTATCCACAACGACTGAGCAAGTGGAATCCAACCATGCTGGTGGAGAGACCAATCTGGTAGTTCAGGTTAGTTCTCGACCCTCTACAACCATTAACCGTATTTATCAACTGCATAAATCAAAGAATTCATCCAAGTAGCTTTATGTGCATGTTTTTGCTTTTTTCTCTCCCTGTCTTTGCTTCTTTCTCTCCCGGTTGGTTTGTTTTGTGAAATTAAACTCTGTATTTGCTTCTTTCTCTCCCTATAATGTTTGTGCATATTATGTTAACTGAATGTAGTATGAATATTTTATAAATAAAATTGTACCTTGGTGTGTGAAAACGAATTTGCAGATTGATCATAATCTCCCATGTGAGATTGTAAACGGTGGGGGTGTGCAGAGCGTTGTATTGTTGGATGAAAAACTTCATAGTATTGATTTCGAAACTGTCCAAAAAAGAAACAAGAAAAGAAAACCAAACAGGTGCAAGAAAAGTACCGTGAACGGGAAGAACGGATCAGGAAACTAGCTCTGACACAGCGGAGTCCATACCAAGGAAACAACACAGTAAAGGACATCATCATAAACAAGCACAGCGCTGGATACGATCCTTTCTCACCTGTGGACCTTGTTAAGGCTGAAATATAGAAATTAAGATTGAAACAGGAACCGTAAGTACTCTTGTTCTCACTCAATTTACTTTTAACTTCATTAGTGAACTTAAACGTGTATAATCAGACTTCTAAATTTACGGGGACTACAAGCAGAAAACAAAGAGAAAAGGCTATGTTCTGGAATGGTATAAGATCCTGAAAACTCTAACTAAATGGCTAGAGGACACAGTATGTCTTATGTAGACTTTATTTTTAGTCTGAGTATATTTAGAAGACTTCTTGACTAGTCTGCTTAAGTCTTGCAGAGTAGATTTCTAGAGTCGTCTGCTCAAGTAGTCTTGCAGAGTAGATTTCTAGAGTAGTCTGCTCAAGTAGTCTTGTAGAGTAGACTTCTAGAGTAATCTGCTCAAGTAGTCTCGCAGAGTAAACTTCTAGAGTAGTCTGCTCAAGTAGTCTCGCAGAGTAAACTTAGAGTAGTCTGCTCAAGTAGTCTTGCAGAGTAGACTTCTATAATAGTCTGTTCAAGTAGACTTCTATAATAGTCTGCTGAAGTAGTCTTGCAGAGTAGAATTTTATGGTATACATACTGATTTGTTTTTTTTCTTGCCTATTTAATGGAGCACATAAATGTTGGGATCAATCTACTGAAATCTCGCTATGCAAAACATCCGGAATGATTTCGGTCCAACAGAATCTATATGGTTGATTCCAGATTGCAACAGATGTGGACAAACAAATTCCAAGAGTTCCTCGATTCTCCAGCGAACTCAGATGGTACAGGGAAACGCCTACCTGGTGGATCATTTGACTATTATTCAGGAGAAGAGCTATCATTTTACCGTAGTGACAAGATGTGGGGAGCTGAAGTGGACAACATCTATTCCCCATGAATATCAATAATAGTCATTGGGTTGCTTTGTGGATATCAATACCTGATAGACATATTGTTGTGTGGGTCTCTGCAGTTGGTATATATGGAGACATGACAGAGCATGTGAGGCCATTTGTAGTCCTAGTGCCTTATATTATGTGTGAGTTGGCTAGCCCAGAAGACAAAGTTTGCATGTCTTTGACACCGTACACACACAAATGTGTACAGAATTTGCCTCATAATAAGCAGAACGAAGATTGTGGTGTGTACTGCTTGAAGTACATCGAATGCCATGCACTCGGGATACCTTGATCGCAGAAGTTTTGTGATACAAATGTGAGTCTCATGAGGGATAAGCTATGTGTTGAGATTTACGATGAGATTGGCGTAATGGGTACGGAGAAGGCAGACTACAAAGACCTGGATACTTATGACGAGACAGGTGTTCGTCAGAAGTAGTTGGCTTTCTATTTATTCACTAACGATTGACCCCTGATTGTATGCCTCTTATACTTTTGTTGTTAGGCTGCAATGAAAACTCATTATTTGTTATCTTGCTTTTAAAATCTTTGTGAGAGCAAGATAACTAATAATTTTTTGTATCTAGTAAGAGGTTATTTTGTATAAGGTCATGTAATTTTTAGTCAAAAACAGTTGTGACTGCTTAGGAACCTTTGCAAGACGATATTGAGTACTAATGCTTAGAAGATTTCTTTCATGTGTAAAGTAGGCTTCTCTGGTAGTATAGTAGACTTCTCTGGTTGTCTAGTAGACTTCTTTGGTAGTCATGTAAACTTCTCTGGTAGTCTAGTAGACTTCTATAGTAGTCTTCTCTAGTCTAGTAGACTTCTCCGATAGTCTATGTTAGTAGACTTCTCTAGTAGACTTTTCCGATACTAGACTTATTCAAAATACCACATGAATATGAAATCATCATCCATAATTCATAAAAAGTACACAACATTATGAAATCAACATACAGAAAAACCATAATATTCCACAATCATTATCCATAAACAACATAACTTAACAACATGAGTAAACAATATACTTCATCATCTCCAACATCAATTATGGCCCACCTTTGTTACCTACAATATATAATTACTCTCTCTGTCAAAATCTTTTACTAAAATTGTAAAAGTTATTCCAAAAAAGGAACTTCCATAATTGGTTCGAGAATGTTCGAGTTGGTTGCATTTTGAGCAACTGTATTGCTTGGTAATTCGATTTGCCTTGTTGTGTCGCATCTGAGAAATTTCTAGCCAAATCTGCCATATGGAATTTTTCTTTCTTCCAGGAAGAATCTTTACGACTGGAAGAAGACATTCCTCTTGCTTCTCAACTCCGTTGTCACTTTTGGAGTATATATTGTGAGAATACGTTACAGTCAAATATTCCTTCCTATAAGGACATATAAGCGTAGTAACATGTATACCAGCTTGCAATTCAGATGCAATAACGTGCGAACAAGGAATTTTTTCAATCTGATATACACCGCATGCACATGTTCCATGCTCCAAATAAACTAAAAAGCTCCTTACACCCACTTTTGCATTAAACCTCCAGGTATCTATGCGTTCAACAACCATCTTATTTGCATACTTTCGATGTATGGCCAACCAATTTTCTACTCCTCGAGTACGATATGTTGGTAGATTAGATACATCTTCCCTCCATTTGTAGAACCACTTTCCTAGTTTCTCTTGAATGTACTCCAAAAGGAAGGTTATGGAAAATTCTCTCGCTAACTTAAACGTTGCGTTAAGAGATTCTGCAATGTTGCTCATTTGAATTGTGTATCTGTCGCCTGGAAAATTATCACGTGACCACAACTTCGGATCTGCATCTACTAAATACTGAGCAAGCTTGAGGTTAATATTCATCAACTCGTCCATGTCTCGATTGAAGTCAGCAAGAGTGTATGCATATGCCGCTGCTTTTACCAAATACAACACCTGTTTTCCTCTAAACATGGTGACTATGTTACTCTGAAGGTTATAGTAACATATGCCTCGTGTAACCCAAGGAAACACTTTGCCGCATGCATTTTTTATGGAGTTGTACCCGTCAGAAACTAGTACCAAAGGTAATTGATGGGAAAAATAACTACCTAATTTGGTAAGAAACAATTCCCATGAAGCATCATTCTCTGTGTCTAGAATACCAAATGCCAATAAAAATATCTGAAAATTACCATCTTGAGCTGTTGCAACTAGCAAAACTCCACCATATTTCCCAGTTAGATGACATCCATCAACCAAAATCACTCTTCTAAGAAATTAAACCCAGCTATCGATGCACCAAACAAAATAATTAGATATTTAAATCTATTTTGATCATCAAGTTCAAGCCCTGTAACAGTTCTCGGATTTGCTTCCTTAATTAAATGCAAATAAGAAGGCAAGCTACCATAACCATCTTCTACTGTCCCACAGACCAATTGTTGGGCGTAAATCAATGATCACTACGAAGTAGTGTAACCCAGACTTAGACCATACATATGCTTCATTGACTCTTTGATATGCCTTGGCGTGATTCCATTCATTGTTCCAAAACTATCTATAAATAATTTACCAATGTGTTTTGGTGAATGGCGTCTAAAGTTAGCATAACGGTCTCCAACTGAACATGTGTGAACATTCTTATAGATTGTAACCCAAAAAGTGTCTCTTTCTTCCCTCATAATCGCTCTAACTATCCACCTAAATGAGGAACACAATAATTTGCCACAAAAAGTTCTTTCGATGACTTTGCTGCACGGAAGTTAAATTTCAAAAGTAAAAACTTTACTCGCAAGGCTGATATTAACTCCTCTTTGCTAGCAAAACTCCGACCAACATATATGCTTTGGGATTGTGCATCTTCCTCAACATGATTCAAGTTCCCAAGATGCATTTGATCTTCGTCTTCATATTAGTCTTTTACTTTCCCATATTGGTTGTAATCTCCACTGTCCATGTAAGCTATGGGTTAACCAATAACCTCCTGTTCTATGTAATCTTCTAAAAGATCTTCATCCCAATTTTCGTTTTTGTAGTGCTCTTCACCATCGTCTGATTCTGCGTCACACTTATCTGCTTCATTTGCACTCACTTGAAAACCACAAGTAACACACAAACATACAACACGCAGCTTACATAACTCAATCAAGCTTCTAACTTGTCTATCATTTATGACATGCATCGGAGGTGTATTAGGTGGCATTTCTTGCAGCATTGAGCTGAAAGTGAATATGTTAACTCTATAGTTTCCGCATCTATATCGTAATCATCTTGTACCATTCCAAGAAGTTTGCAATGTGTACACCCATCCTTGATAAATACATTCTTCCTCCTTTGCAATTGTCAACCTCGAAATGCCAACACAAGTCTTTCATTACCCATTTTCCATAAACAACAGGTATCTGTACTATTTTCCCTACAAAATATCATATAAACATTATTAGAACCATATAAATAGCTTACAGTATCATTACTATCCACAAAAAATTCAATTTTCAAAACATAGCATTTACAGACTTCATATGATGTCTACTAACGAAAAACGTAGACAACAAAGAAAGTCTACTTGACAAGGTGTAGACTTCAAAAGAAGTCTATAGAGGTTAATTTTGCAATTGACTTTTTGTTGACTTTTACGGAATAGACTTCAAAAGAAGTCTACTTCTTTGGGGGTCATTTTAGCAATTGCACTGGATATTTAATTTTATATGTAAACTTCAATTGAAGTCTACGCTGGTTCTTTTAAAAGTAGAAGTCTCAAAGTGAAAGCGTAAACTTCTCCAGAAGTCTACAAAATAATATAGGGATTAATTTTGCAATTGACTAATTTTGACTTCTAAACCAGTAGACTACCATAGAAGTCTACGACCTGTAGACTTCAATTACAGTCTTCTCTCATTCCTTTGTAGACTTCTTTGGAAGTCTACAAAATTTTATTAATATTTTTTTCATAAATATCATAAGTGGTCCCCTTGTGCAGGAACCATTTCTGAGTTTTTAATGATAGACTTCCCTTGAAGTCTACACGATTCTTGTAGACTTATTTTGAAGTCTACTGTACTAAATTAATTTTCAAGATTTCTTGGTCAAAAAAACAGTAATTTTGGTCAACTCCAAAAATGGTCCCCTAAATATAGTAAACTTCCATTGAACTCTACGCAAATGTACGTAGACTTTGTTTGAAGTCTATGTGAAAGTCAAAGTTTTAGTCAATTGCAAAACTGACTCATAAACAAGTAAACTTCATATGAAGTCTACTTCTTTCCTTTTTTTTCCAAACAAAAACTAGTAGACTTCTTTTGAAGTCTACTTGTCGAATCTAGAAAAAGTCAATTGCAAAACTAACCCCTTGCATTGACTAATAAACTTCATTTGAAGTCTACGTTTTGTGTAGACTTCTGTTGAAGTCTACTCTCTTCAAATCCCAAAAAATGTAAGAGGTATTGTGAGTAGAGTTTCTGATTATAGTTACCTTATTTAAACTTCCAGAATGTGAAATTAACCATTTGCTCGTGACTTATGCATCTTAATTAGACCAAAAACGTAAGATTTAAGAATCTTGAGATGGAAAAATAAAAACTAGAGAGATTTTTGGATAGAAGTAAAGAGAAAGTAAAAGAGAAAGTGGTTTGAAGTTGAGAAAAAAGTTTAATTTCCGAAAATGAAGGTAAAGGGCAGCATTTAGAGCTTTGTTTTGGTTGGTAATGGAGGTTGGGAAAATTGAAGAAGAATGGACATTTTCGTAAATAGTTGAGTTTCTATTTATATTTTGGTAATTTCTCATTTTGCTGAAAATTAAAAAAAAAATATAAAAGTAATGGCATTTTAGAAGTTATGTAAAGAATGAGGGATAAAGTTATAAGATTTTAAGAGAGAAAGAGAAGAGTTATATAAAGTCAATGGGTTATTTTAGAAACTATCCCTAAAATTAATGTGTTTATTCACACTTTGGTCGTGGTTCTGTTAGTTTAGCCGTAAATTTGAGTTCTTAAAATTGGAAAATGGTTTTCTCATAATTAACATATATCCCTATTTCCAAAAAACATGTTATCTAATTGGTTGCTTCTCATTTAACTAGACACCTGATGGAAAATTCAAATCTCAACTAAAACTATAAATTGAATCGTTGTCGATCTAATAATTACTTGCTGATAAACATGTATCCCTATTAAAATCAGTACATACATACATTACATGGAAACGCGACTAAACTTGCTTTTTTTACGGCACAAATGTATATAGGAAATTTTGAGATGTGTTTTTAAATTATATTAATTCAAAAATCTGATTATATAATTAATGTGAAAATTGTTTCTCTAAATCTTGTAATATTTGAATATGAGGATACTAGATGATGTTTCGTGTTATGCACAAGTTAGGTAATATTTATTTGTTTTATTTATTTATTTATTTATGATTTGCTTTGTTTGTGTAAATTTATTAATTACTTAATTATATATATATATATATATTTCATATATTAAAAATAAATTTATAGTCATCACCAGTGTTTGTTGTACATGACATATATTTTTTATTTTTATTTATTTAAGTTTTGATGCATTACAATTTTATATATAAAATTTTTTGGCTCGTGTCATTTACGTTTTAACTCATGTTCATTTATGTTTTAAACTCGTTTATAACTTAAATTTTAGACTCGTATTTATTTAGGTCTTAAGATCTATGTTTAATTTTGATATAACATCGATAGAACACATATTTTTATTTATTAATATCATAAGTAATTTATTAAG
>OVBA01007316.1:0-14886 GCA_900406435.1 Lepidium aucheri | reverse complement strand
TTCGATATCTGAAAGAAATTATAAATAAACAAAATTAAATATTATAAACTAATTTTTCTAATGACAAGTAATTTTGTAATAAAATAAATATACTAAATTAGTAATTGTCAAACAAATTATAAAAATTTAATATATTTTATATACAATTATATTCAAAATTTTTTTTAACATGAGTATTTATTTTTAATATATTAACAATATTGCAATGTTTTTGTTATACGCTATTTTGTAACAATGATATCAATCCCCGCCCGAAGGGCGGGTCACCAACTAGTTATATATATATATATAGATATAAAAGATGAAGTAAGTATCCCATCTGACAACTCAGCATTTTAGAGTGTTCTCATGCTGACAAATCAGCAAGAATTTTTATAAATCAACCAATAGAATCATTAGGTTAAAACACGTTATCAAAAGAAAAAGAAAACGACAGAGTAACGCCGCTTGCTTTTATATAACAGTTTCCTCTTCCTTAGCCTTTCAAATATTTACAGCACAACATATCTCTCTCGTTAGATAATTGTCAACCTCGATCCGGCATGAAATCCCGGAAGAATGACACAAGAGCGTCGCCATGAAGACTCAAGTTTGCTTGGAACACGGAGCCTGGCGAGAACGTCGCCATGAAAATTGTTGATCGAAGCACTATCCTTAAGTGTAAAATGGTTGATCATGTTCTGTTTCTTTCTCTTTTTACTTCTTTCTTTTTCATTTGATTGTGGTTTAGATTGATTTATGATTACTAATTGTTGTTCTTGCTGGTTAGCAGATTAAGAGGGAAATCTTGATATTGAAGCTTGTTCGGTATCCTTGTGTTGTTCGTCTTTATAAGGTTTTGATTCTACTTCTTTGCACCTTTTGGGTTCAAGCAAGTTGTACAAATATTTATCATCTTGGATAGTGGTGGTGAATTGTTTGATAAAATTGTGAGTAGCTCTACTCAAGTATCTCTCTCGTGATGATTTTATGCGTTTTACTCTGTAAGAAACTATTATCACTTGTTTATCATAGAGATCTAAAGGTGATTATTCGTTGAAATCAACAACACCTTTCTTTCTATCACCTCTTGTTGATTGACTTGTATTTATTGTAGCCGGATAAATCTTCTGCTAGACTATTAAGGAAATCTGAAGATTCCTTATTTTGGCCTTAGTGCATCACCTGAGCAAGTAAGGGTGGTTATCTGTTTAATGTTTTCTTTCCATCTTGACAAATTGGTCTGTTATTGAATCATTATCAACTCAATTTGTTTTACCTTTATCTGAAGGGTGTTACCCTTCTTAAGATAACATGTGAAAGTCCTAATTGTGTTGCTCCTAAGGTAAATTTAATGTCATAATGGGTGTAAACAGAGCGCGTGTAGTTCTCTCGGGCGCGTGTAGTGCGATTTTGTAACTGCCTCCGCCGATTTTCTTGTTTTGCGATTTTTTCCGGTGGTGCTTCGCCGGATTTTCTCCGGTGACTCCTTCCTGATCTTCTTCATCTCTCTCCTATACTCTGCTGACTATATCTTCGTCCTCTTCGGCCTCCATGGCCGTTTTGACTGCAACAACTCCTGATTCTTCTGTGAATCCAAGAGCAACTACTTCTAATCAGAGTTCGTCTTCTCCAATGGATCTCCTTCTATCTTCGGATTCTGAGTTTCCTACTTTGCAACAAGCGATTGTTTCTCCCTCGCCTAAGTTGACTGCTCGCAGTTCTCCTCTAATGGTTGCATCTGGGGCGATCTCAACCTCTCCTAAGCACGCAATTTCTCCACCTGCTATGATTTCACATCCTTCTCCGGTTAAAGCTTCTTTGCCGGTAAATGCCTCTAAAACTTCTTGGGCATCTGTTGCACGTAATTCTTCTACTGTTATCACAGATTTTGGACTTAACCCTGACATTGTGGATGGTGTTGTTTCTGCTGCTATTCCTGAGCATATTATTTCAAATTTTGTTCCTCTCTGGTCCAATTACGTGATTGGTCATTTTATTGATGATGCTCCTCATATTGGCTCTGTTCATGCTACTGTAAATCGAATTTGGCAAAATTCTAAGAAGGATTTGAAGATCTCTGCTACTTTTATCA
Source organism: Lepidium aucheri (assembly GCA_900406435.1). NCBI lineage: Eukaryota > Viridiplantae > Streptophyta > Magnoliopsida > Brassicales > Brassicaceae > Lepidium > Lepidium aucheri. The sequence continues at coordinate 12,812 of OVBA01007316.1, read as the reverse complement.
AGCCTACATCTGTTCTATTTTGCATTGATGATGATTTGGTCCGTTCTCGTGTTCTTCGTCGGCAGTTTTGGTATGTTGGGGATAAACCTCTAATTGTTCAGGATTGGTCTCCGGCAACTGCTTCTCAACCTCCAAAACTCTCTGCTTTGCCTATTTGGGTTTATCTGTGTCATGTTCCAGGGCATCTATATTCTTTCCAAGGCATAAGCTACTTAGCTAGTCTTATTGGTAAACCAATCAGGTTGCATCCATCTACTGAAAAATGTTTGCGCTTAGATATTGCTCGGGTTCTTGTTGTAGCAAATCTAGAGAAGGGTCTCCCGAATTCTATCTCCATTGCTGAGGGTCTTTTTCCTGCTTCATGTATTTCAGTTTCTTACCCTAGGCTTCCACCACGCTGTGATCTATGTTCGAAATGGGGCCATAAATCCAATAATTGCTCTTCTTCTCAAGCTATCAAAAATATTTCTACTGTGCTAGACATCATACCTGCTCCAGCGGCTGTTTCGAACACTGCTCCTGCAACCACCAAAAATTCTCCTTTGGCGGCTCTTTCTATGGTTTCTCCTTCTACAGCTTCGTCTCATACAGTTTCTTCATCCATGCCAGAGATCTTTACACCTGTTCCTGAGGACAATACCCTAGTGGATGATGTTCCAAATCCTACTAGTGGTGATCATATGATTTGGCATGCTCCTCGGGAATCTGATGATGGTTCCAAGTCTATTGACTGGACCACGATCAGAAAACCAGGTTGTATTAGCTCTTCTCACTCTCTTTCCTCAATTCCCGCAAATTCCTGTAATGCCTCTCCTATTTTAGATTCTACTTCCTGTTTTCAGGTGCTGGATACTTTACCTAAGGAAGGGGAGATTATTGAAATGCCAAAAGTTTCAGCTCTGTCTCCAGCTGAACCTAATGATCCTATACATATTGTTAACAAGGCTGTTCATCAACATGTTCCTGCTCCTATTTTGCAACAATATTCTCGAGCTAAAATTAAGGAAGTGAGAAAGTCTTCCCGCATTTCAGCTAGTAAGTCTTTGGACCTGCTTTCTGATTCTGGTTTTGTTATATCTAAAAAACCACCTGTTCGGAAGCAATGACAAGTTTCTTTAGCTAGAATTTGCGTGGATTCAATAGCTCACGCAAACATATTGATGTTCGAGACTGGATTAAGGACATTTCTCCTCTATTTGGCTGCTTCCTTGAGACTAGAGTTATGGAAGAGAAGTATTCTTTTATTATCCAAGTGTGTGCTCCTGGTTGGTCTATTATTAACAACTATGATCTTCATAGATTGGGGAGAATTTGGTTTTGTTATTCTGCCTCTGTTCAAGTCAATCTCTTGGACAAAAGTACTCAGCACATTTCTTGCCTTATTACAGTGATTGCTTCTGGTGTTTCCTTTGTTTGCACAGCTCTTTATGCCTCAAATTTTGATCATGATCGGCGTGTTCTTTGGGACTCTTTATCTGCTTTGATATCTTAATATTCTTCCATGTCTCTTCCGTGGATAGTGCTGGGAGATTATAACGTCATCCTCTCTCCCACTGAGCATTCAAATCCTTTTATTACGCAAGACCTGGGTATGTGCTATTTTCAGAATTTTGTTTCTACTAATGACCTCATTGATTTACCACATATTGGTCCTCTATTCACCTGGAGTAATAAAAGATGTTCTGAACCCATTGCAAAGAGGCTTAATAGAGCTCTTGTGAACTCTGATTGGATGGACTCTTTTCCTCAATCTTTTGCAAGTTTTGAAGCCAATGGTATTTCAGATCATGCAAGGTGTTTGATTAAGCTCTCTTCTCAGGTCTCTAATAACCCGAAGCCTTTTTGATATTTCTGTTTTTTGGCTAGTCATGATCAATTTTTTCACAATGTTGATGCTGCTTGGTCAAGCTCTGCTCCTATCTTCCACTCTCGTGTTGCTTTGCATCTCTTACATAAAAAACTCAAGCTGCTTTAACCGACTCTCCGAAACTTAAATAAAACTCAGTTTGGAAACATCCCTCTTCGCACTAAAGCAGCTTTTTCTGCATTGTGTTCAGCACAAGAGCATGCTGATCCTTCTAACTGATCCTTTGGACATTAAAAATGAAGTTGTAAGTCATTTCTCATCCTTTCTTCAACAGAATCCTCAGGTCTCTCAACTTGATTTGTCCACTCTGGTTGATTTCTCCTGTCCTAGTGAGTTAGCCACTACTCTGGTTGCAAATGTGAGTCCTGAGGAAATTACTGCTGTTGTTTTCTCTATGCCTTCTAATAAGGCTCCTGGTCCTGATGGTTATCCGGCTGAATTTTTCAAATCTGCTTGGAATATTGTTGGTACAGATTTTATCACTTTAGTCCAATCCTTCTTCATGTATTGTTTTCTCCCTAAGGGTATAAATGCTACAGCTATTACCTTAGTCCCAAAGCATGATAATCCGTTGACAATGAAGGATTTCCGCCCCATCGCTTGCTGCAACCTCGTCTACAAAGTTATTTCGAAGATTTTGGCTAATCGTCTTAAGAAGATTCTTCCAACAGCTATTTCCCTTAACCAGAGTGCATTTATAAAAGATCGGCTTCTGTTGGAAAATGTCCTTATGGCCACAGAATTTGTGAAGGATTATCACAAGCCTTCCATCTCTTCTAGATGTGCCATAAAATTCGATATAGCTAAAGCTTTTGACACCGTAAGTTGGTCCTCATTTTGGCAGTTCTCCATGCGATGCATCTTCCAGACTTGTTCATACATTGGATTCATTTGTGTCTATCCATTGCCTCTTTCTCTGTTTCTATTAATGGGGACCTTGCAGGCTTTTTTCCGAGTGCTAGAGGCATTCGGCAGGGCTGTTCTCTCTCACCATACATCTATGTGATTGTGAATAACGTCCTCTCAAAAATGCTAAATTCTGCTGCTGATTCTGGAATTTTTTCCTATCATCCTCTTTGCAAGGACATCAAACTTACCCATTTAAGTTTTGCAGATGACATCCTTGTATTTACAGACGGCTCCTCTAGTTCTATTCAAGGTGTATTGGCTGTCTTGACTCAATTTGGCAATGCTTCAGGTTTACACATAAATGTGGACAAATCCTCTCTTTTTGTTGCTGGTCTTGCGCTTATTCAGGCTAACTTAGTGGGTATTCCTCTTGGTACTCTTCCTATCCGCTATTTGGGACTTCCTCTCACTACCAGATCTATGACACAAGCTGATTATGCTCCTCTCATTACGAAGATTAAGGCTCATTTCTCTACTTGGGCTTCGAAGTCTTTGTCTTATGCTGGGAGACTCCAACTTATTAGCTCTGTTATTCACAGTATAGCTAATTTTTGGTGTGCTGCTTTCCCACTTCCTTCTAAATGTCTTAAAGAAATTGAACGGTTGAGTGCTGCTTTTTTATGGTCAGGTTCTCCAAACATCACTTCTAAGGCCAAAGTATGTTGGGATGATATCTGTTTGCCTCATTCAGAAGGAGGACTCGGACTTCGTTCTCTAAAAGACATTTCTCGGGTATTTTCCTATCACTTAATCTGGCGTATTCTCTCATCTTCAGCTTCTCTTTGGGTTAACTGGATAAAGAAATATCTTCTTTGTGCTGCTTCTTTTTGGGACATTCAACCCTCCTCTCGTGGTTCTTGGATCTGGAAGAAGCTTCTCAAGCTTCGATATGAGGTTTATCCTTTCTTTAAAGTTGATGTTCACTCAGGTCTTCAGGCACATTTTTGGTTTGACAATTGGTGTGATGCTGGGAAGCTTATTGACCTGGTTGGTGAGAATAATACTCGTCACTTTGGTCTTAATAGGTTCACTACTGTTGCTGCTGCTCTCAATGATAACTCATGGCATAATTGTATAGTTCGTCGGCGTTTTTCTCATGTTCTGGATGTCATTTCTCATGCTCAAGTCCATCTCTCTGGGTCTGATTCTGATTCCCCTCTTTGGAAACATAGTCAGGACTGTTTCAAAAACTTTTTCTTCTTCTACGACTTGGGAGCTGATTCGTCGTTGAGGCTCAGCTATTTCGTGGTCTTGTCTTGTCTGGTTTCCACAGCGTATTCCTCGTCATTCTTTTATCACATGGTTGGCCCTCAAGAATAAGCTCTCTACCAGTGTTAGAATGAGTTTATGGGGGGTATATCAGTGCTGCATTTTCTGTGGTTGTTGTGATGAATCTAGGGATCATCTTTTCTTTAGCTGTTCATTTAGCTTTGCCATTTGGACCTCTCTTGGTTCAAAACTACTAGGAAGCTCTTTGGTTTTGGACTGGTCATCTACTATTGCTGCTCTCTCCAATCATTCTTTTACTCGTTTGGATAGGATTCTTGTTCGCCTCTTGTTTCAAGCTTCTATCTATCATATATGGAGAGAAAGAAATTCTCGAATACATGGAAAGCCGTGGGTTGCACATGAAGTTGTGGCTAGAGCTATCGACAAGCAAATAAGAAATAGGATTCACTCTCTCATTATGTGTTTCCTCATAGACTTCAACCTCTTCTTCAAAGATGGTTTGAAGTCTCTATGTAATTTTCTGTTTTTTTCTTGTCTTAGTTTTCTCTAATTTGGCTTGTATCTAAACTTCACATTTTGTTGAATAAAATTTTCACATTTCAACAAAAAAAAAATTAATGTCATAATGTTTTGAAATATAATGTCTTGTTTTTTATTGTAGCTTATGTATATTTTCCGTTTTGGTTTAGGCTCTCAATTACAAGGATTACAATGGTGTCGTGGCAGATTTATGGTCTTGTGGAATCATCCTATATGTTCTTATGGCATGATATGTTCCCTTTCATGAGCTTGATTTGCCGACTTTATACAGTTAGACATGAGCTCTATTGTTGTTGTTTTTCATTCTTGACATCTTATGTCATAAGAAACCTAACGAGTTATGTGCTAACAAAAGATCTATATATTTTCTTTCCGATATGGTTTTCTTTTATTCTTATTTTATAACTTTTTCTGATAGAAAATGATGGGTTCTCTTGCCTCTCATATTTTGCTTTGGGGCAAAGTCCCTGATTCACGAAATTTTGATCCAAATCCTGAGACGGTAAGCTTAGATTGAAGAGGAAGTTAAGGGTGAAATGGTGAGTGTAGACGGTAGATGAGGAAGAATGATATTTTTTCTTCCATTCTGGGAAGGAAACAAGTTACATTGGATATGTGTGTACCAACAAAAGAGGACAAATAAGAAGGCAGCCCAGGAAATCATTTTGGGGAGATCTATGGCCACTAACAACTTAAGAAGAAAGTGATAAAAGGATACAAAGACTTGCCATTTAATTTGGTATCTTCAAATACATAATAAATTATTCTTTTTTTCTTGTATATTGTTTTCAAATTTCTTCAGTATTTTGTATATCTGAGTGTTTTTCACTAAAAGAAAAATGTTTCTAAAATACTCCCCGCAGCATCGTGCGGGTATTTACCTACTATAGAGTAATATCAAAGGTAATCTGCTAGAGAATGGAGAGATTTTCAAAGTTGATTATAGAAACACAATCTGCTTCTGTATTTGGAAGGTTAGTCTTAGATAACATTAGGATAACCTAAGAGATGTTTTACGCTCTAAGGACTGATAAAATTGTAGAGAAATTTATATGGCAATAAAAACAAATATGAGTAAAATTTATGATAGGGTTGAATGGGATTTTGTAGAATATTTACTTCGGAAAACAGGTTTTCATGATGCATGGATTAGCTCGTGTAATGTGGTGTACAAGGTCTCTGAGATACTCTTTCGTCATTAATGAACAACCTCATAGAAATGTCTCACCACATAGAGAATTAAGACAATGGACCCCTTTCTCTTTATATATTTATTTTTTGTACTAAGGTCTTGATAACCAATATTAAAAAGGTGGAAGACAATAATCAGATTCAAGGATTGAAAATAGCGAGAGGAAGTCCCTCATTCTCTCACATTTTTTTTCTTACAAATGATTTTTTTTCTACAAACCTAATGTTGATTAGACAAGAGAAATCCTTGACATATTAAGGATTTACGAGGAGGCTTCTAGCCAAAAAATAAATTTTTCCGAATCATCGATTTAATTTAGTCACTTGGTTACTAAGGAGGATATAATGGAATTCAAAGAGAAACTTGATACCTCAAACCTAGGAGATATGAGTATTTATTTGGGATTACTAGAGAGTCTAGAAAATTCTATAACAAAGATCTTTTCTTTCATAAAATAAAAGCTTCAAACTAGGATATCAAGCTAGTCTTCAAAATTCCTCTCAAAAGGATTGGAAAAGGTTTTAATAAAATCGTGTTAATGGCACTACCCACATACGTGATGTTTTGCTATTATCTGCTAAAATCAACTATTATATCTTTAAACAGTGTTATAATTGATTTCTAGTGGAAGAATAACAATTAATCAAAAAGTATGCATTGGAAGAAATGAGAGAAGCTGTATAAACATAAGAATTAGGAAAGCTTGAGTTTTAGGTCAATATAAGAATTCAATTCAGCTTTACTTGATAAAAAACTATGGTGGTTGTTGGATTTTCTTGAATCATTGTTCTCTAGAAATTTTAAGGGAAGATATGTTAAGGATTCGAACCCTCTTGTTTTACTAAGGAATTACTTTCCATTTTATGGATGGAGGATTATTATCTCCCTGAAAGCTCTGGTGAGTAAAAGTATAATTAAGAAATAGGAGACGGTAAATCAATTGTGGTTTGGCATGACCTATGGATACATGATGGTATCCTGATAGCTGCAAACTGTAAAGGAAAAAATATGTATCCTAATCTCACAGTTTATCAAATTCTTGACCGAAACTTAGATTCTTGGAGAATTTCCTTAATAAGGCAATTAATAGATCCTAGAGATATACCTTTGATTTTGGGAATCAAGCCATCTAGGTTGAGGAATCTAGATTCATTCGGTTGTCATTTTACAAAATTGGGTGATATTTGGTTAAATCTGGTTACATGGTTGAGAATGAGTCTAAGAAGAGTGACCTTCCTTAATACAGTACAACAATTGAAGACTCGCATGCACATATTTGGGAACTCCAGTGCCTCACAATGATTAGAAATTTTATTTGATCAGCAATCTAAGTATGTCTTCTGGTAAAAGAAAAAATATATCATCGAGGTTTAAGATGTGATATTAGATGTTTAAGATGTGTTGCGGAATCTAAATCCATAAATCACACTTTGGTTTATTGTCCACAACCTTTCAAATATGGGCCATGTTGAATGTCCCTTCAAATAAGTCCAAAACTGGATCCTTTGGAACATTTGTAAATCAAGGACACCGTTAAGGTGGCAGATTTGGAAGCAGAGGAAAAACACAAGAGCAAAGTAAGGCAATAGAGGTTCCTTAGCCGACTTATACCATTCCCAGTCTTTACTAGGAGGCAATGACCAAACCTTTGATAGGTGATCCTAGTTTTACAGGATATAATCTGTTTTGTGGACGTGTCTAGGAAACTTGGAATTTTTTTGGGATTGTTTTGGTATTATTGCACAGATGTAGGAGGAGGTGTTTGTATGTGAGCTTGTGGTGTTAATCGTTTCCTTTCACCAATTCACTCAGAGTTAGAGGCAATACTATGGGCGATGGAGTCTTGTTGTTGATTCAAATCACAGTAAGTTGTTTGTACTACATATTGCTCAGAGATATGAAGATGGTATCAGCCTCTCAAGATTGTCCAGCCTTCTCTCAGTACCTAGATGAGTATGATAGACACAGAAGACTGTTCTCAAGCTATTCCATCCATCTTATTCGAACTCTCAATAGTAAAAAAAAAAAATTAACTCGTAATGTAAGAAGTCTTTTTAAGAATTGTAATCATGTAAACTTGATACATGATTCTTGGCTCTTAAGATTAATATAAATTTATGGTTGTTGAAAAAAGAATATAACAAATGAAGAGCTAACTCACCTTAGCTAAATTTTCTTGAGTCAATGTACTTCTCTACCTTATTATCTTTGGTTTAAATCCATTAAGCTTTTTGGTCAACCACATGTAAAATAATCACACATTCAATTATAAGCGGAAGATAGTTATATTTACAATTTATGTGTTGAATATCATCTCACAAATTATCCCATATTCAAATGGTACATTTGTAAACAAATGTTTTCATCTAGAATATTGCATCATATGACATTGTATGCTATTCCTCTACACAAATAGTATTAGAGAGGATTAGCCCAATATCTCCTTTGGTTGTTGGAAACCTAGTAAGTGCCCTTAAGATAATTTTTATTGAGTATATGCCATTGGGGCATTTGTATGAAAGACCAAAAAAAACCTGAGCCAAATAGTGCTAATTTGGCGTTGATGAAAGCTGGCCGGCAGAGCATTAATTGTGGGGACAGTGGATTTAATATGTTGTCTCCTTGGTTGTTACCCAAAATAATATATTGTATCAAATAACATATTTATTATCCGCAAAATTTACATGGGAAAATTTCAGGTACCAGATAACATAACTTGTACACGGTAATCTACGAGTTAGATGGTACTAACAACAGATATAAAAATCACAAGCATGTACATGGTACCATTAACAAATATTTTATATGAGTAACATATATATTACCTGCTAACTCATAGAGTATCTGATAACATTTCTGCTTCAACTCTTCCCTCTCATCTAGTTTCAATGCATTGAGGATAACTTTGAGTGTGCTAAGTTTTTGGTATATATTAACACGATCGACCTTAGGGTCGTGACCTTCAGCAATAATCTGTGTGGAAAGCCTGCCATGATCTATTATGTAAACAATAAAATAAATCAATATTTAGAACGATAGGTACAACATAATTGGGTCATAAACATATTCATTTATAAGGCAATGAACAAGAGCGAGACATGAAAGTATTTAGTGAACTAGTAATACAAAACTAGGTTCACGCAAAAACATCTAGTCGCGTGTAAGTATGTACTTATTTGGCAACTAAAATAGTAGTGGGCAAACACAACAAAATGGGTACTAAGTAGTTATCTTGGAACTTGAATAAATTCTAAAAGCAATGTGAGATGACACAACTTGTATACAAAGAACATGTTAGCAAGCAAAACACACAAATATTTGTAAGGTTTTAAGTATCAGTTAAGTAGTCAGTCACAACAATGTTTGAAGCAACATATAGCAAAACTTATATTAATACAGTTACCAGGCAAAACATTTTGTATTGTGTAAGTATGTACTTATTTGGTAATTAAAATAGTCGCAGACAACACACAACGAAACCAAGTACTAGTCTTAAAAGTTGAATAAAATCTAAAGCAATGTGAGATGATACAACTTGTATAAGAAAATTGGTACAATATAGTAAGATCACACACAGAACCAGGCAAACCACACAAATAATTGTAAGTTTTTAAGTATAGGCTAACTAGTAATACAAAGCTATGCTTGAGTAATTGTTACCGTAGAAGTGGGATCTTATAGTAAAATAGTTACAGGGAAAAAAATATTGTAGCGTGTAAGTATATAATTATTTAGTAAGTTATATAGTACCAGACAAAACTAAACGAAATGTGAGAGAACACAACTTGGATAGATAAAGTTGGTAGAGTACAATAAGAGCATACACAGAACATGTTAGCAGGCAAAACACACTGAGCCTTTTAAGTTTTTAGGTATCGGCTAACTAGTCATTCACTACCATGTTTGAATATTTGGAACCTAGCGACATATATCAAAACTTGTAAGAATTTAATTGTCAGGTAACAAAATACAGGTAACAAGCAACATGCTGCAAAAAGGTTTTGGGGTACAAGAAATTTTAAAATAGAAGGAAAACAATATTCAAGGAAAATGGTAAAACTGAGATAACGAGTAATACGAAATAAATTGGAAATCCAAAAGCTACATCCTTGAAAGACGGTTGCCTAGCAAGAGTATTGATCGGTACAATATTGGAAGAACAACACCGTGGTAAATACTCTACGCGGAGAAACAAAAAACAAACCAAACCAAAAGAGAAGCGAAACACATAGAGGAGAGATTGTGAATTTGCAAACTGTCTTACGATTTCATTGATCTAAGAGAATGAGAAGAGAGGGAGAGAGGTGGAGAGAAAAGGAAGAAAAGAAAGAGAGTTGAGGGAAGAGAAATAATAAAGAAAGAAAGAGTTGAGATAAGAGGAAACGTGAAAGAGAAATGAAGTAAAGAGAGAGTATGAATAGACAAGAAGAGTAGGGACATTTTTGATCTTAATTGGTTCCAATATTACTATGATTGAAAAGGGGACAGTTATCCAAATAACTCAAAAATATTATATGTTATCAATACGTTTGAGATAGTATATATACCTCACTAGCAAAATATATATATCCAAGATTTTGAATTTTTAGACCAGTTATAGTGGGATATGAATCGACTTATTATTGGATCTAATAATTTTATCAATATGGTTTTTACATAAATATAAATAATTCAATCTTGCAATTTATATGATTTGATATATAAAATATATTTTGTTGATTCAACTGATGATAAAGAAAAAGTTCAAAATCACTTCATCTATGTAGATGTTTTGAAGCTTTCATTATAAGTTATTGGTAGTTGATGTGACAAAGCTGAGAATTTGTTTATAGAAAAATGGTAATTAGAAGTATATGCGTGTTTCAAGACATTCCATTTGTGCTATATTTACATTATATTTTTGTTAGTATCAAAGGTGTTCAAAAATTTGATTATTTTTGGACAAGATAATCTAAGGTTTCGATTCACAACACCAAAACTTTGAATTATATTTATAACAATGGATTCGATTTTGAATATTTGCTTGAGAGTTGACAATAGCCTTTTGACATATTTTTTTTTCTCCACATATTAAAAAATTGTTTAAGTGATAGAAAATTGAACAAGTAAGGTTGCTTTGTTGTCTTTTCTAAGCTTCTTCTCTGCCACATGTTTACACACAATATTCTGCAGAAGAGAAGGACCAATAATCTTTAGAATACTAAAATAATATGCCTTTAGATCACTAAATTAACATGTCTTTTAACCCTTCTCAGCTTCTAGTTTTCATTTTACACCCCTTATTCTTTGAACTGTTGAAACATAAATAAACTTTGCACTAAAATAATTCATTTAACATAAAGTTTCTATCAAATACTAATTAGTAATAAAGTTTATATCATACATTGCAAAAAAAATTTCAAAAAACTGACTTTTCCTTTAATGTAAAATAATAATTTTCAATCAACATGAATATATGATTCTAACATATAAATAGAAATTTGGAGAAGTGTCTTTGCACTACAACTTCCTCAAAACGAAGATTTGCGGTGGATTTGCGAAGCATTTCAAACTATTCATGATATGCAGTTCAGACTTCAGAGTAAATTTTCTATTATATACATGTCTTTTCATCATATCAATTTTCAAATAATTGGTGTTTCCACACTTTCAATAATGACAAAAAATGTTACCGTCATTGCTCGCAAATGAATAATTAGTCGTTTAGTATATGAATGCTCGTTACCCATCTCAAAACTTTTTTGTCACTTCTCCAGCCTCCAGATCTTTTCGATTATATATCCATCGTCGTAATACGAACACTTCAGACGCCATATTTTTCTTTAAAACTGTTTTCTTTTGTTTTGTGTATAAGTGTTTATGACTTACTCTAATCTTACAGTGGCCTATTTATAAGAAAGAAAAAAGTTTGCTATGAAACTGCGTGATAATTTTGCGTCACAGTTGCTATGGAAGGATGGTTTGCGAAGCACCTGCGAGGCCTTTGCGAGACAGCTCACTACATCACAATTGTTAGTACTTTGTATTTTAAACATGTTTTACCTAATTTCAAAGACCTCCGCAAAGGCTTCGTAAATTTGCTAGGAATGGCTGACATCCAAATTCATAGCAAATTTTCTATGGTTTTGCGGGAAATTGAGTTGCTCGCAAGTAGATCACAAATTTACGATACTTTTGTGGTGGTTTGCTGTTCCATGCAATATGCTCGCAGTGGCATAGAAAATTTAGATGGATATATTCCACCGCAAATTTCCCTCGCAAACCGCCTATTTTTTTATAATGTTAGCCAATTGGTTGAGTGTCACATCTACTGTCTTTCTCATCCCAGTTCGACTTTAGGTAGTCGTTTGTCTTACATGATATTGTTAGAAGTGTAAGAGGTTTAGGTGGGTTGGCTATGAGTTGAGTCTTGTCAATCCAGCTGTTGAAAAACAAACATATAAATAAAAACATTACAATATATGATTAATGTTGTTGAAATCTTGATGATCCAACTAATGATCTAACATCAAAAGTTTGATCATTCCCCCATCTTTTTAGTAAATTGAAAAGAAATATCAGAAAGTGAATTTTAAATTATGGGTCAGACTTTGTCAATCAAATTATTGACAAAGAAAAATGATGTTAAAAATTCTCGTGAAGGATGTATATGCATTACTATGAAGACAGTTGTTACCATTAAAAACTACAAAACTTTATTTTTACAATAAATCTTTGAAAAATTTGTATTCAAATACATATTTTATTATCGCATTATATTTTTTACTCCCACTACATATAATTTATAAATGTGCCTCTAGTGAAAACATATTTAGGCACTCTACTGGAAGCTTTAGATCTAGCTTGTATAGGTTCGGTTTCTCATTGTTTGTCTTATGGTGTATGTTCCCCTACTTCCAAAATATGCAGTGGATTTTGTTTTGAAGATTGATTTTGCTTTTGCTAAGTTCAGCACCATTGATGCTCTAGCTTCATCTCAGCGGGCTATCTAAGAGAAAGTTGTAGGCACTCGTAGGTCTTGTCGGATAATTCCTTAATGTATAAGCTATCTCTTTAATAAGTGTTAGTTATTTT
>OVBA01007315.1:0-14886 GCA_900406435.1 Lepidium aucheri | reverse complement strand
GAAATGAGATAATTCTCCATAATTGTTTAGCCAGAAGGGCGGAGTTAAATTTTTCAAGTGCTCTAAAACCCAAACCTCCCTCCGTTTTAGTCTTGCATAGATGTTCCCACTTGGTCCATTGTATTCTTTTTGAAGATCCTGAATTATACCACCAAAAATTTGCAATTGCAGCCGTAGTCTTAGCTGTAATTATTTTAGGCAATCGATAGCATGACATTACTATGGAATTGCTGTACTAATATATTGTAAAGATTATATATAATTATTATTTATTAAGTCTCTCGCTAAATATGGACCAAAATTAGTATAAAGTTCTTAAATTAAACTTTACCAAAAATAGTAATATTATGTTGATGAGAGTTTTAATGGTTCTCTCACCATTGAAAGGTGCTCTTATTACCACTAAAAAATAATCCGACCACCTTTTATTTTTATTATTTGATTGTTCAATCTGATTAATTTCTAGATAAAACACCAAATATGATTAATTTCTAAATAAAACACCAAATATCATAGGTGATCATCTAAATTTATAGATACAAGAAATTTGTTCATTCCCAAGAGGCATATCTATGTGAATCCATCAAAAATTAAAATTTAGGTTGTTGGTTTTCAAGAAATTATATATACATATATATAGCTATCATCTATTCTCCTATTTTAGTCATTTGAAATATTTAAATTTATGGAACTCTAAGAAACAAAAACTATGGGTCTATATTCAATTTCAATATGTTACACCTTACACGCTACACAAACGTCAAGTTAATGTATAATTTCAGTTGCTCTGATACAACCAACTAGCTACACCATTTTCGTGTTTACTCAATCATTATATTCAAGCAAGCAATATAATAAATTTCCAAGAGAGTTGACAATTCAAACCGAGATCCTTAAATTTTTATTAATGATTTCTATTGTTTTGGTGACTTATAAGTACCACACGAAGACTTTCTATAAGATTACTTAGGTTTAGACAGTCGAATTTTTTTGAAAAATTAAGATGAAAAATTTAAGACAAGAACACTTCCTGCAACGCAATAGGCGGCGTAAATAAAATATTAAAATTGTCAACAACTTGTTAATGGTTTTAATAAATCTATTATGGACGTCGACATGATATTTACACGCAGATTCATACGGAACATAGAACACATAACAATCATGTAATATATACGCGATGCTTACACAATACATGCACTCATTCAGTAACTTTTACGATAAACAATGTCCAAAGGACTACATACAGTGTTTTAGGATTTTTGTTTTCCACTGAAAATATAAAAAATATAAAAGGAACATAATATTTGGGAGTACATAGATTAAATACTTTGATAACACACTAAAACCGATGGAATACATTAATATCCCCAAAATCTAAAAATTAAAAGACAGAAGTTACATTAACAAACACAAATAAAGACGCTAGCTAGATCAAATAAAAAAAGGAAACTCATAAAATGGTAACTCGAGCCCATTGATCGAAGTTACTACAAAATAATATGAAGCCAAAGCTGGTGACAAAACTTTTCTTAATAAATAAGAAGTACCTCATAGATGAAGATCTAGGACCTTATACCGATAAGAAAATAACCCACAGTTTTTTTAAAAGAAGCAAAGTCGAAAACAAAGTCGACCATGCGATGCTAAGATTAGAATCCAAGGAAAAAATCCAACCTTGATCAAACTAAAGAGTAAAAGAAAAACAACCTCAACACGATAAAACTAACCCATGAGAGCATAGTCAACCGAAAAAGAAAAGTAATTTTGATATGGTTTCAAACTTAACTAATCCGGAGCCTAATTTAACCAATAGAGAATTAAACAGAGTTTTAGGATATGTAGCCCATTTATTTATGTATGTGAATATCATTAATCGGTAAAAAATCAACCAGACTTTGAGTTGAATATTGAAACGGACTAAAGGAGTTTCCGAAAGTCATCATCAAGTCTAGTAATACGAATATATAAACGAGCTAAAGCTTAGAAAATGCTTAACACCTAACCTGAATAATGACTATTTCAAAGATAGACATGTAACGCAATCTTAATCAGCTGTCAATTCAAAACACAATTTATAATATTACTGGATAAAGATCCGTGAATTATAGTTTTGGTTAGTCCTAAGACATTCAGATATTCAAGTTAGTTTCGGATAGGAAACGATCGGGTCTGGGTTTTTCGGATATAGGATTATGATACTCGTTTATGAACCGAACATTTGGGTCGGATCCTCTCGGGTCCAAAATTTTTCATAATCATTTAATAACCAAAACCAATTTGGTTCGGTTCTAGTTTTGGTTCTATTTCTGATTATAAAATTATAAAAATTAAAAATTAGATCTAGTATTTACCCAAAAATACCCAAAAATTTTGGGTATTCGGGTATTCAGATACATATTCAGGTATATGGGTATTTCAGGTACCCAAATACCCGAATTAATCGGGTACCTATTTGGGTATTCAGGTATCCGTCTCGGTATCGGATAATATGCAGATTCGACCCAATACATGTAATGCTGAGATCCGATGGTTACTTTATCCTATACCCTAACCAGACCCAAACCCAAAACTTTGGGTCGCTTTTTAGGGTTCAGATGAAATGTTCACTGCTAGTTTTGGCATTCATTGTATCTCTGTTTCTTTAATCATAGAGTAGACACTCTAGTATGATGTACAAGATTGACATTTCGTAATCATCAATTTGTAAACTTTTACCCACTATTATGGATGTTTGAATCTTATTATATAGAATGGTTAAAAAAAAGAAAAAAAAAGAATAACATTTAAAAAAATAATATATAAAAATTATATGCTAAACTAATATTTACATATCTCAAATTATAATTTATTTACAGTTTAATATGTAAATATATTTTTTACTTATATGTTTTATAAAAGTCTAATATTATTTTATTTTATTTTCATTATGAGATAAATATATGAGATTTTTTTATAATCATAAATAAAAATAATTATTTAAATATGAGATATATTTTTGATCGTTGAATTTGACATGTAGAACAATCCTGTTGATTAGTAACTTTGAAATTTAACTTTATTTAAAATGGTTTTTTAAATACAAAATCATTTTTGATCATTAGACTTAACACTTGAAACAATCTCATTGATTCGTAGCTTTTGAAAACTAATTTTATATAATAGGATTTGATTTTATTGATTTTTCAAAAACATAAATAAAGAATAATTTTCAATCGTTGGATTTGCAACGGAGAACAATTTCGTTGATTAGTTATTTTTGAAACCCAACTTTATATAATAGGATTTTATTTTATTGTTTTGATAAAAAAACATAAGTATAGAATAATTTTTAATCGTTGGGTTTGACACGTGGAACAATCTCATTAATTAAAAACTTTTGAAACTCAACTTTGTGTAATAGGATAAGATGATACAAAATTTAGGATCGTTAGATTTAACACGTGAAAGAATTTTGTTAATGAGTATCTTTGAGATACAACTTTATATAGTAAGATGATAATATATCATTTTAATATAAGTAAAATAAAATAATGATACATTAAATTTAAAGTTTTTACCTTTTTGGTTATTTGTCTTGATTGTGTTAGATATAAACAAATGAGAAAGAATTAAGTTAGAGAAAACTTGAAAAGTTGAAGAGAATAGAAAAAATTGTGTATGTATTTATGTATATATAGCATATGATATTGAAAATTTCCTTTTAGATAAGGATTATGTATTCAAATAAATATATATAAGATATTTAGATAATTATCTTATTTTATTAGGACAAAAAATATATCTTATTATATAAAAACTATCTAATAAAGACTAATCTTTTTATATAAAGACAATCTTAATATGTAAAGATAATGTCGGTAATATTATTATAAAAAACTAATGTCAATAATCTTTTTACATAAAGACTATTTCATTATATAAAGACTAGTGTTGATAATTATTTTTATTAGTATTTAAAATATTTAGAATTTCCTTTTTCATAATTATATTTTTTTAAATATACAATTATTAAATTTATAATGGTAAAATAACTAAATTACTTTTTATGTTAGAATTATTAAAAGTGATAAATATTTATTAACATAGATTAATACTGAAATATTTCTATGTGTAAGAATTATTTTCTTTAAAAAATTAATGTTTTCAATTTCTTTTAAGATTAGGAATTCTTTGTAGATTCGGATTATGTATATAGCTACATAGATATAAATCAAAATATCATATATATATATATATAACTAGATGATGTCCCGTGCGGTTACACGGGATTATATTTTCGTGAAATTTTTATTGTATATGGTTATTTAAATTTACTTGTAATTCATATTTTTTTATGGATCTTAATATATGAATTGGTTTTGATTTAATGGATGAATTCATTTAATGTATATTTCTCTTATAATTTTTATGTGTTGGGATGTTTATTTTGCATGTTATATTTATCTCAAATTATATATACTTATTACTTGGGTATAATTTTTTACTTTTAATATATATTAATATTAATAAATAATCGTCGTTAGTTTTATGTATGCGATTTTTTATACATTAATATATAGTTTGCATAGTTAATAGTTCTTAGGTTATATATAACGTATTTTTGGTCTTTGGTTAATTATATATACAGTTATAATTAATATTTGTTATGAACTTCGAATATGGATTTATATATGTTTTAATTAAGTGTGGTATATATTGACTAATAGATAGTTTATATATATTATACAGATAAGAGAATTTAATAAATAATAAACATAAAATTTATTAAGTTAATATATATAAATAATATCTGAATAACAAAAAAATAAAATGTAAAGAATGGAAATATATAAGCACAAAATATAATGTCTATAATAAATATTCTTTTATTATAATAGATAGGATGATAATAAAAAGAAACCAAAAAATACTTATTTACCAAAAAATTTCTTTGAATAAGTAGCTTCTATCTAGTGTCGAACAGACTTCAAAATCAAATATGCAAATCTTGCAAGCTTTGGAAATTTCAACGTCACCATATGTTGGTTGGTGAATTTAAGGACATATGTCTTTAACATATGAATCCATTAAGTCTTTGAAAATCAATGGATTAGTGGGATTGAGATAGCATTTCACACGACGATGAACTTTTAAAAGGTTATCGTATGTTTGCAACACTGTAGTTCTGAAAAATGAAGACAAAAGTTTATAACCTTGTTTTTTTGATGATCTTCCAAGACATGCAAGAATAACACCATAAATACATTGCATCAATATTGCCTTTTTGTGAAGCGTCTTTCAATAATTTTAATCCTTCATCTCTGTCGTTATCATGGAAATAGCGTACTATACCCAACCTATATAATGCTTCAAGATTCCCATGATTATGTAATTTCCGGTATGTTTGATAGAGCTGAAAAGAGGGTATATCTCTTAGATTGAATTCTAATTCTTCTAAAGAAAGTCTAAAAAGAATAGGACTTTCATTACATAAATATGGAATTTTCTGCAAACGTATCTAAGGTTACAAACATATTTCAGAGAAATTACAGCACAATATGATGCAATTTTGATTAAAATATCATTAGATAAAGACATTAAAAAAGAAACCATTGGAAATAATAAATATTGAAAATAACTTACAAAAAGAGGAATAAATGTAAAATAAAGAACACAAACATATTTATAATCATGGGATGTGTATTTATCGTCTTCAAAATATATGTATTTAATAGAATGATAATATTAGAGGAATATAAAAAAATATTCTATATATTGTATATGTTCTTATTTATATTCATATATATTCACTTTCTTATCATGTATTATTCAAATCATTTAAGGTATATTATAATTAATAATAATGTACATAAAATATATTAAGAGAACTTAATAATGGAGAATCAAGAGTTGATATTAAATTAATTATTTACCATATATTTTGCAACAAAATATATTTCAAATAAGTATACTATTCTTTTATAAACGAAAAGTAGTTAATCAATACAAAATATTCGGATGATATAAAGAAAAGTTTCGGTTATTTCTACCATATATTTTTACGATTTATAATATAAATATTTAAATTTTAATTTAACACGTAACCAAATTAAAAAATATAATTGGACATGCAAATTATCATTTACAACCTATTATTACTTTGTTTTATTATAATTATAAAAAGATAAATAAAAATTAAATAAATAAAATTTATATAGAAACTGATAATAATTGATATAAATAATAGTCATAAATTCATATAACCAAAATAATAAAACCAAATAATGATCTGATTCATTAAATATTCTTTTACTAAAATCCAAGAATATAAGGTATAAAAAGATTAACTTCATGATCCCATAGAGAGATGTTTTAGAATGACTTAGTATTCATGTCTGCATTAGCACCATACATATGCCATATATTATTGTTATTCAAGAAATTAGAAGTTTTACCATTGCAAAAACATTTGTCTTTGGAGTATTTAGCTTTAAGTTGTAGCAAGACCGTTTGTGCACGCCACATAACATATTTCTCTATTATTGCATGTAATATCTCAAGTATTTTTAAAGTTTCAGACATTAGAGGTTTGATCAAAATATAAAGGATTTTAAAACCTTCTTGTTTTGCTCTACCACCAAGACATATGAGAATGATTCCGTATAGATAGTCTAAAATAAATAAAACCAAAATTAATAAATTAATTTAGTTAAATTTTGAGATAAACAATAGGTGTAAATATATGATTATAATTAGGCTTTAGAGTATGTTATATTAGATAAATCAATTATTTTTGAAATAACCAGATATTCTCAAGTATATTATAATTGTATTGGTATAAATATGTAATTATTTATGATATTATATGAGAAATTAATTTATTAAACAAAAGATAGTACTTACTTTTATTGGTAATCGAAGAAATGATTGTAAGTAATAAAATCTTCCAAATTAGCTGAAACGATATCAAAAATATTTTCTTCTTTTCGTCTTGAATCAATCATGATTCATATCTCAAGAAATTTCAAATGTCATTCTTTAAACTTCTTTTAAAGAGAACTATCATAGAGGAAAACGAAAGGGTGCGGTGAGTAATTGATCAAAAACCAAAGATACTTATTAATCTTTCATATTTCGACTTGCTATGCAGTTTATTTGCATGTATATATAGAGCACAAACATGTAATTTTGACTACTGTTTTTCATTTGCATAATTTTTTAAAAAACCTCTCTTTTTTCATGTTGTTTTTCATAGAGTATAGAGGATCGATTGTCGCAAATTTGAAAATAAAATCGTAAGTTAAAAATATAGAGAATCGAAAAATGATTTTTAGTTTAGGGTTTGGAAGCTAAAAACTAAGCCACAAATCATTAAGTTTATTCCTTGATATTTGATTTAATGGAAAGAGTTTTAAATAAGAAAATGATATATTAGTGATCAATGTATATTAGTCTAAAATGTTAGAAACATTCTACTAATGTAAATTAAATTTTATTTTAATGTTTGCAGAGAAGAACAGATTCAAACATGAATATGCTATTCTTGCCAGATGAGCTATTGATGAACATATGTAGTAAATGTGCACCTTAGGGATTAGAGACCGTTAGAAATGTTAAGCTTGTTGCAAAAAAATTCCGTGATATGTGCAAAAGAGAAGACGTTCTGAGGAAACTCTCTTTAGAAAATGTACCTTTCTATCCAATGGGTATGTTTTCAATAACTTCTATGAAAGGTTATCCGAGGTAGGAAACATTGAAGTTATACACAAACAGGTGCTAGGAATTATTTTGTTAATGATCTTCGTGAAGATGATTTAGATAAGTTACTCGAAGCAAGTGACTTTGGAATTCCGAAAGCACAATTTGTTTATGGAGTAGTTTTGGTATGTTTGGGAGAATAAACTAAAGTGGAAGGGCACAAAGTCTTAAGGAATCTATTAAGGCCAACAGTGGGAACAACATTGGACTACTTAGCTCAACTTCGAGATCTTGTATGCTTTGGACCAGCATAACTTCGAATTCAAGGAGACCTTCGAATGAGAATTCTGAGTATGTCTTATGACAGAGGTCAGTGTGAATGCAATGGTGAATTTGCAATAGTTGTTCCCTTTTTTGAAGGTTGGGATGGAGTTGATCATGGAATTGATGAACTTATTTCATAAGCATGTGAAATTTGCTTGTGAGATTATCAAATTAGATTAATATTACCTTAGGCATTAGGTTTGTTATGTTGATATGTAATTTAGTACTTAGAATTCCGTTATTAAGCATTATGAACATTTTATCTTTTAAGTTATCTTATTCAGAAATATTAAAAGACTTTTATGTTAATTATTGTGATGATATATGTTTGATAATAGTTTAAATAAGTTATCTATATTGTATAATACGAATCTAGATGACAATAATTCGAGTTACTATCTATAAAATTTTCAAGAAGAGTTATTGTTGATAAATATAAATATGATTAGATCTTTTGATATGTTACATTAATTATGCTAAATTAATAATTGGAGAAAATCAAGTTATGGACCCATTAATGTTTTGTCTTGTATATACATTTTGATTTCTTAAACTAATTAGTTAATGATGATAAATATAATATGACTGTGGATAATAAACAATGTAAAATTTAAAATTGACTGACTCTATTGACATGATTAGAATTGATTTGTTATAAAATTAAACATTAAGGAAATGTTAGATACATCCAATCTAAATTTTAAAATTTAAAATTAAAATTTCAATTGATTGGCTCTATTGACATCATTTAGATTATTCACATCAATTAGAGATTATATATATCAAATTAATAAAATTTATAGTTCATAATACTATTGTTAGGATACTTAATAACAAAATAATTATATTTTAACTATTGATCAATTTCTGTTTATAGGTTTGATTAACATACAGAAATTTAAAATAGAGCAAAAATATATTGTGATTACAAACTTGATGTGCAACAATCATAATTTATCATATGTCGAAAGTTCCACCCACTTAATGAATGTTTGGCTACACAATTCTAGAAATAACCATAACACATTTCAGTTGTGAAGATATCATTACAGCTCCAAATTCATGCCAAAGATTTTCAACTTCAAAAAAAAATTTGGTCTTCCCATCACATCCGTACTACTCTGGAACAAACTTAGTCTTCAATGATCTTATTGTTTCATCACATAGCGCCCAGAGATTTTCGTCAATAGAATAATCAAACTCGAAGAAAACTTGAACAGTTTTAGAGAGTAACAGTTCAATAAATTGTGACAGAATTTGAATCCCTTCAGTTTTTTCTTTTCCACTAATATGTAACAGCAGGATCCCGTAGAGATACTTCCCATAACGATGGTTAAACAGATAAGCCATTCGGAGTAACTTGAGACCCAAAACTTGGTTGTTATAATAAAAAAAAGACCATAAACAATATAAATCTTCAGGATTGTCATTGTCACAGAGTTTGGAATACCTTTTACTTGCTTGCTCCAGATCAGGCCAATATGGAAAAAACATGACTTCATCAAGTGATAACGTAGAGAGAATCTGATAATCATCACATATTATCCTCATCTTCTTGTATGTCGCTCTAAGGTTTAGAAATGAAGATAAGGAAGATTTCGCAGTAAGTTTAGCGATGGTTATCAAATGATCATCGGACAAAGTAAAAAGAATAGACTCGTCCATCATCAATTTTTGTCTCTTTGGCTGCATGGTTTAAGTTTGGAGATCTGTAAAGAGGAAAAATGATGATATGAGAAATAGAACTGATGAAAATGTAGAATATGTAATAGATTGCTTTAAAAGAGTTGAACAAAAGTTGTGATAACGAAAATGTTTTATGAAACGGCGTAACTGTAGAAAACATAATGATTATGAGTTATTAATAAATTCTGTCAAAACATTTCGTAGATTGTCATATTTTTCAATTAAACAAAACAAAATGAAAAAAGAACGGTTTTAAAAAAATTATGCAAATGAAAAAAACTTTTAACATATCTAAAATTTTTGGCTAAATAATAGTCTACGTAAGTATTAAAATTAATTAAACAGCTTTCGATAATAGAGAAAAAAATTAGAAGTGAAAGTTATTTGATTCCATGGTGATAACCTCTAAAAAAATGATATATGTGAAAGAGGAATTGTAGCTACAATTAGGTTAATGTTTGATGTATAGAGGTTTTAGTATTTATATTGGTAACAAAAATAAGTTTAGTAAAATAAATTAAAATATATTGAGAATCTTAATTTTCTTATAGTAGTTTAGAAGACAATATAACGTGATAACTATATTTGTATAAACTTATTTAATAATATCCATATATATTGATAGTCTTCCAATTGATTGACCCTAAACCTAGATACTAACCTTAAATTTAGATTATTCGAATCAATTAGCAATCATATAAATCAATGAAATATAATTTAAAATTTAAAACACTCTTATTAGGATATTGTAAAGTGGTTGACAGAATAAATATAATAATTGGTCATTATTTAATAAAATATATAATGCATTCATTACCAAAACAAAGACATGTAATTTGGTTTTGTTTTTAAATAAATTTCATATGTAAACTTTCAGATTTTTAAAATATTTATCTTATATTATTTTAATTGTTTGGTTGCACTATTCTAATCTAATTAGTTTATGTTGATCAATTTAATATAAGTGCGGAGAAAAAACAATCGATGTGTACATAAAATATACGGAGAAAAATCATATATAGTTTTATATGAATTATATAGGATAAAATAATTTAATATTCAATGTACGTAACTTAATAATAAATTGAAAATAATAGAAACAAATAATAAAAACATAATTAAAGTAATAAACCATGTGAATCTTCAAAAATAAATTTAAATCAGAGTAAATAGTTAAATATAGTTTGTGATGATATGAATATTTATATCTCTCCCGAAATAGGTATTATGATCTTGATTGTATTCAATTATTTATTATATATTTAAGACATTGTTTAAGGAAAGAATAATATTATACATGTACAAATCAAAAAGGTATACAAGTGAATTTCCAAAGAAGTATTTGTATGTATATTTAAATCATTCCAAAAAAGAACTAATTTTGAAATTTTATATTTATAAATACGATAAGTATCTTGGAAATCAAAAATAACATATAATATGTGTCGTTTGTATATAATTGTAAACATGAACTACTTATTAGAAATAAGATTATTTACATGATATTTAAAAAATAAAATAAAAAGATTGTTTACATTTTATAATTTCATTTTTCAATATAAAATTTGGTATATTAAAGTAGAATAAGTTATAAAAAGGAAATTAATTTAAAAAATAATTATCAAATAATTACTAATATAATGTAACTATCATTTTAATAGTTTATCTTACCAAGAATAGTATTTATATATTGTAAAAATATAAAATATTAAGAAAATGAACAACTACTTTATTGGTAACCATTGTAATCATTACATGCAAGAAAATCTTATGCCTTTTCGAAAACAAATAGTCGATATCTTTTAATAACTTCTTAATTGGAAATATCTCAATAAGAAACAACACAGAGAAAAACAAAATCTTTGTTTCTCATTCTCTTCTACAAATCACGGTAATTACTTAAAATCATCATTTCGAATCAAGTAAATCAGAAAAGTATTACTTTAATTTATATATGTAGAATGCATATTTGTTTACAGATTTTGTTATAATTTCTTATTGAGTCTATATTAATTTGATAGATGAAAAGAGATCAGGATTCAAATCCGAAGAAAAGTCAGGTAAGTTTTGCTAAACTGACTTCTCTTAAGACATATATATTATCAACTTAGTATTAAAAACTTCAGACAAAGATATCTGCTAAAACTTGATACAAAGTTTACAATTTTGTAGATAGTTGTAAGAGGAAAAGTAATATAGTTTTTGAAAATTTATATATTATTTTACAGTATCATTTTCTTATTATTAATTTTAAGATGTATTTGTTTTTTTAATTATTTATATATACATAATGATTAAAAGAATTATATCTATGGATAGTTTTTTATTTAAACCAAAATAGTTTATCATTAGGTACTTAAATAAGTCTAATTCTGTTTTTGTTTGCAAAAAAAACGATGTCCAAGTTACCAATCTAATGCATATGCCTGTTGAAATTTTGACGAAAATAATTTATAAATGTGGGCTTGAAGGGATTGAAAAGATTCAGAATGTGAGACTTGTTTGTTCAGCATTTAGGGATATATGTAACAATGAGGAAGTTCTCCGCAACATCTCTATCGGTAATGTTCCTTTTTATCCATCCCCAAATAGAAGAAATATATTCAATAACTTCCATAGGAGGTTATGTGATTCCCGTAATATTGAAGCTATTTACCGATGTGGTATAAGAGACTAGTTTGTGGATGGTAACCAAGAAGACGGTTTAGATAGGTTAATAAAAGCTAGTGATGCTAGAATTCAAGAGGCCAAACTGCTTTATGGATTCACTTTGATATGTATTGGTGGGAATAGAAGAGATGAAGGTTACACGGTGTTAAGGAGTTTACAGAGGTCGACGGTACTTGACACATTAGGCTATGTAGGAGAACTTCGAGCAAATATCTTCCAAGGAGCACCTGCACTTCATTGGCGAGGAGAAAATCAGTTGAATGTTCTTCAACAATCATATGTTAGAGAAGAATGTGATTGCAATGGAGATTTAATTGAGGTTCTCTTACATTGAAGGTTTTGGTGAGGAACACAGAATCGATCAAGAAATTTTATGTGAAGTATGCATTTGGGAATATGTGTGTAGGTTTATATTTCCAAACAATTAGAAGGTGTTTTGTGGCTATTCAAGTTTAGAATTATTAAGAATTATTATAAGAATTATTTATATATTGGGTTTTTTAGACAATCTTTATGTGCTTTATTGGTAAATCAAGTATCATTATAATTATTTATATGCTTATAAATATGGTATCGTTTAATATACATAAATGATTATATCTATTAAGATGGACTTTTTGTTAATATTTCACAAAAAAATTTGTGCCACTATGGAGTATAACATTACTACCAAAACATATTTCTTATGAATGAAATATTTTAGTGGTCTCAAATTGAGACTAAATTATTCAGTCTTCATAATAAAAAGACTTAAAAAACATTCAAGAAAATAAAGCAATAGAAAGGATTACTTTCTATAAATTCTGGAAAACTTCTTTGTAAACAACATTCATTGTCATGCTTTAGGCGTTTCCATCCTTANTGGGCGTTTCCATCCTTGTCAAGTATTAAAACCTTCAATCCATTTTTAAATTTTACTCTAGAAACAGCTACATATAGTTGACCATGAGAGAAAACCAGTCTTGGTAAGAATAAACCAACCTTGTTAAGTGTCTGACCTTGACTTTTGTTGATTGCCATAGCAAAGACAACATATATAGAAAATTTTCTGCGTCGCATTTTGAATGGCAACTTTGTATCTGAAGGACAAATAACCATTCTAGTTATTAGTATCTTATCACCAACTTGGTCTCCAGTAATTATACGGGCTTCAATGACATGTTTATCCATTTGAGTAACTTGCAGCCTTGTACCATTACATAGTCCAGCTTTTGCATCAATGTTACTCATTAGCATAAGGGGAGCTCCTACTTTCAATTTGATACAATGATTAGGTAAACAAGACATCTTAATATTATTAAGAAAATCTGGTGTAAAGATCATTGTATCAATAGAATAAGAATCAGTTGTACATTGGCTATCTGCACTCAGATAAATCATATCATCACCTACAAGAAAAAAGTTTATTTGTATAAATATCAGTATGTGATAGTAAAAATTATTATCATTATATATGTTATAAAATTGTAACAATGTTTAAATAACAAAAACGAATAATAAGATATTAAAGTTTATTGTTAAAAATACCTGCTAGAAGTGAAAGCATGTGCAAGTGGCCTTTAATCCAGTGGCTGGTGGTAAGTCCACTAAAGAGAGGCGCACATGCACCAAGGATTGAGTCCCATCATCTACGAGATTTATGTAGGAATTTGGCTAATATGCCGGTCTTTGTGGCCCATATTGATATTGTTGTTGACAAAAAAAAAGTGAAAGCATGTGATCATTAATTAGATCAACATCCATGTTCGTAGGACATCATATAGCCCTATCTTGAAAGAATATTGGATCATATAGATGATCCAAAAAATTACCATATACTTCCGAGCAAATAGAGATGACAGGATTTGATGTTCCTGTAATAAGTAATTCTTCCAGAATATCAATCATAACTTTACCTGAATTAGGTTCATTAATTCTGCCATCACCAATAGCAAGAATCCAATTGGAAAAACGTTGAATTTCTTCTGATTCGTCAACGCTTATATTAGAAGAAGATAATAACCTCATATTCTTTGTCAACCTGAGAACTTTACAATCATTTCAGAGATAAGATGCGTTCAATGTTGTCATTACAGTATCAGCTCTACCACCAGCAACAATGACAGGTAAAACTTGTCTAAAATCACCACCAGTACCACAACTTTTTTGGCGAATGGTTTCTCTTCTATCCAAATTATATCACGAAGGCTTCTATCTAAAGACTCAAAACAATGCTTGCTCATCATGGGAGCTTCATCCCATATAACAAGAGATGCTTCTTTGATCAAGTTAGCTAAATTAGACCCTTTTCTCATAGAGCAAGTTGTAAACTCATCAGGTTTTATAGGGATACCAAATCTTGAATGTGCAGTCCTCCCACCAACTAAAAGTAAAGAAGAAATTCCGCTAGAAGCAACATTGATAACAACTTTTCCTTTACACCGTATAGCTGAAGATAAAACTTTCCAGAGGAATGTTTTGCCGGTCCCTCCAAAACCATAAACAAAATAAACACCTCCTTTATGGTTCAATACAGAATGTACAACG
>OVBA01007314.1:0-14889 GCA_900406435.1 Lepidium aucheri | reverse complement strand
GCCGAGCTCCAAGCTTTATTAATAGCTATGCAAAATACTTGGATTAAAGGGGACCGCAATGTTATATTTGAAGGCGACAACTACAATGTATACCAAATACTTCAAGGAAAACAAGTATTATTTCATCACTATAGCTGGATTCAAGAGATTTATCAATGGAGTGCTCGATTTGATCACATTATGTTTAAATGGGTCCGAAAAGATTGTAATCGTGCAGCTGATCGTTTAGTACATCATCACCCAAATTCGTTAAGTTATTGTTATTATCCTTTAATACCTCCTTGTATAACAGCAATCCCCAACGAGGATTATCACTTCGTATTAATAAAGTTTATGATGATGTTAAAAAAAAATGAAACAAACGATAATTGCGGGAATCCTTTTTCGTTTTTGGTAATCTTCCCTGAATCATGATTTATAATACTATATTATATGTTTTTGGTCGGAATGATTAATAATACTATATAACTATCATAGAAAAGTCAAGAATTTATAATAAAATACTTTATATATGGTGGAAGCCAAGAATAAAAGAAAAGACTAGAGAGGCGACCACGTAAAAATTACGGTAAATCCTTCTAATCTAACGGTTCATAAATAAAGAAATGACATCAGGATGATTCAATCGGACGGTTACATATGCAGAGATTACCGTAAAATTCGTGGAGTGAGATACAGAAGATTGTAGCAGTTTCCAACGCAACACGACCGCAGTATTCATGAATGACGACGACGATCGATCTAACTAGAGGAAAAACAATATTCTCTTTCTAGCTAAGGGGATATAATATAATTGTAGATTTTTTTATTTGGTCATCACGAGAGAACCGCACATACACAAGCGAAGGGAGACAGACAACGGTGGAGGAAAACGAGTTTTTGTTTTTGTTTATTTCTTGGATTCGGATCGAATTATTGAAAGCTTAAGAGGTAGGGAAGCTCTGGATTCCGTCTCTTTCCGTCGTCGTCGGCGGTCTTATGCCGGTTGGCTCTGAGGTGTATTTCGCAGATCTCTCATCTCTCTTTCGGTTTGTTTTTGTTAATGTCATTTTGATCTTCTTTTCCTCCTTTGTGGTTTTGCTTTTGATCAGATTGGATCTGATTAATGATTTCGATTTTATTCTTTTCGTATGCTTGGAATCTCGTCGAGTCGGATTTGACGTCTTTTTGATTATCTGATTGATATATATATTTCAAATTGAAATTTTTATTGCATCTTTCAGATACTGTTTGTGATTAAAATTGGGCCAGATATTTTGGTGATGCACTACGACTTTTGCCAACTTTTCTTAGATATTTTGATTTGTTGTCTCAGCTGCATTTTAATTGTTCCTGTTAGATGTTTTGGGGGTTGAATGAACGATGATTTTTATCATTGGTCATGATGAGTCTCAGTTGAGTCTATTGTTACCCTGCCCAAAGAATTTCGATGGTAAAGGCTCATACTTTGCAAAATTTTCTCAGATACTGTGATTTATTATCTAATCTGCATTTAGCTATGTGTTTGAGGTTCCGTGAACGATGACAAATTTTGTTTGTACTAACGAGAATCTAACCTAAGTTGAGTACATTGTTAGCCTATCGTTTTGATTATATGATGCTCTGGGTAGATCTTTTGTCTATCGTGTTTATCTTTAATTTTTTATAACTTTTATATGGGTTTTCATCGCAACAGGTTCTATCAGGCATACTTTTAAGTGGATTTCCATCTTCTGAGATATGGAGCAAGTTTTCGTCTGGCCAAGCTGTTACCACTATCGGCTTTTCTCATTCCAAGAAGCGCTCGATTGGCGGTTTCTTGTACGTTCAGATTTCCTTGTGGGCTCTTTCGTTAACTGCACTTAGTGGTCAAACCCTCTTCTATGATCTATACGGAAGGCGTGAGGCAAATTCCTGAGACAGGTATGGCTTTCGTTTTAAAGCAGCTGAGACTTTGTTTTATTTATCAATGTACTTCCATCCTCAGATAGTTTCCATTATTGGAACTTTAGTGCGTGGTATGCCTTTGGTACAAGTTGAATTCTTGGTAATTATCCCAGTTGGGATTTTCTGAAAATTTCATCAAGATGCTTCTAAGTTTTCTTATGGGTGGCAAAGTAAGGAAGTTTAGGAAATGGTAGAAAATGAGGAAATTTTAAATAGGAAAAATACAACTAAACTACGAGAAGAAGTTTTGAATGGTGTTTTACAGGGAATACATTTGCTGTCAAGTTAAAAAATCGTAAAATAAACTTTACTCAGAGATATCTTTCTTACAAACCTTCGTATCTATCAGAGGATAATTGTATGTCTGGTCTTTTTGTTTTTTGTAGGGCTGAAGTCTACAAATTCTTCCTTTGCATAGTCCTAGAAACCTCTTTGTTAGCCCCCTCTTCCATATTTTGTTCTTATGGGTGCTGGTTGAAGAAAGATATAGCAGTTTCTTTTCAAGTTTATATATGTCGTTTTTTTTTTAGTCTGAAACCCTGAGTGAGATGTTGTGAGCATAGGGTCCGTCCTATTAGCGAACACATTCTTTCTTGTTGGTTCCTTTGCGTTTTTGAGTTCTCAGTATGTGTTTTCCTCTTCTATCGCTGTCTTTCTTTTGCCTTTATGGTCAAACCTTATATGTTCGAAGTAAATAACAGTCAGTCTACCTAGCTGGAGAATCATTGTTTTACTGTCTTGGAGTCCAGTCCTTGCTACGAACGACGGGAAGATAAGTACGATATAAATCTTTCAGAAGTTCTCTACAAACATAACATAAAGAGGTTATTTTACTATACCAGAAAGAAAATGGACAGGTAGCTTAGATTTCTTCACTTCACTTAACTTTTTTTTAAAGAATATATTTGGCATCTGGCCCCTTTATATTTGGCTTACAAGTTAGCTTCTCAATGCCCCTTATGAATCTATAGGTATAAGTTAATCAAAGAGGTTGGTGATGGAACTTTTGGTAGTGTTTGGCGAGCTATCAATAAGCAGACGGGTGAAGTCGTAAGTTGTTTTCTCTGAGAGCTATCTATGCCTGTAGAATGTTCTGTGATTGGCTTTAACCAGCTTAAGGATTCTATGAGCAGGTTGCAATTAAGAAAATGAAAAAGAAATACTACTCTTGGGAGGAATGTATCAATTTGAGAGAAGTGAAGGTAGCTAACACCTTAATAAGATGCTTTTTCCTGGTATTGGTTATTGTATATGTACTGATACCTCTTTTTTTTTTTTTTCTCATCTATTAGTCACTCAGGAGAATGAATCATCCAAACATTGTTAAGCTGAAGGAAGTCATCCGGGAAAATGATATCTTATACTTTGTCTTTGAGTATATGGTATACTTCTAGCTTGTAGTTCGATATTTTCGGACACTTGAATCATTACACTGAATCTACAAATTCATTCTTACTTGATCAGGAGTGCAATCTTTATCAGCTTATGAAGGATCGACTAAAGCTTTTCGCAGAAGCTGATATCAAAAATTGGTGCTTTCAAGTCTTCCAAGGTCTTTCTTATATGCATCAGCGTGGTTACTTCCACCGCGATCTTAAGCCAGGTAATCGATAGCCTTGAGGTTTCTGATACAATCCGCTCTGAAGATTGACAATTTTGAGTTAAATTTCTTAAGATCGTGGTTAAATTGTTCATCTCTAAATGTTCATCGATATTGCGTTGGTTGTTTCAGAAAATCTACTAGTCTCTAAAGATATCATCAAGATTGCTGATTTTGGCCTGGCACGGGAGGTTAATTCAAGCCCACCTTTTACCGAGTATGTTTCTACACGCTGGTAAGATTTTCTTCCCTTTTTGTGTTGCAATGAGTCATTTACAAATTTCAATATCTTTGTATATTTATACTTCAGTGACGCAGATGTTGATTAAATGCTACACCAGTGTTGCTTTACTGACACATTACTCTTTTTGTTCTAATAGGTACAGGGCACCTGAAGTACTCCTACAGTCATATGTATACACATCAAAAGTTGGTTAGTATCCATACTATAATAATAAATATTAATAATTTATCTTTTATCATGCAATCTAGTGGTAAACAATTTGGCAATTGATTTTCGTTTTCAGATATGTGGGCGATGGGAGCTATTATGGCTGAGTTGTTGTCTCTTCGTCCTATATTTCCCGGGGCTAGGTAAATTAGCCGTTATAAATTTGTATTCTGCAGATTAGATATGTTGCAAAATCAAATGCTTATAAACAAATGAAAATATTGTTGTATCATCCGTGCAGTGAAGCAGATGAAATCTACAAAATTTGCAATGTCATAGGCAGCCCAACTGAGGAGACCTGGTTGGAGGGAATTAATCTTGCTAATACTATAAACTATCAATTCCCTCAGGTGCTTTCTCGAGCTTCAAATATATTGTCTAGAGTCTCTCTCTTATTGTCTATCAGACTATAGCGGTTGTCATGTTGCAGCTTAATGGTGTACCTCTGTCAAGCTTGATGCCATCTGCTAGTGAAGATGCAATTAATCTTATTGCGGTATTGTAGCAAACTCTTACAAGAGTTTCTCTTTTGAATCTGAAAAGGCATCTCTTGTATTCTTAAGACACTAATTTCTGTCATTTGTCATGATCATTCAGCGGCTTTGCTCGTGGGATCCATGCAGCAGACCTACTGCTGCAGAGGCTCTTCAGCATCCGTTCTTCCAGGTACACAAAGAAAGTTTTTGATTGGATGATATGCGATAATTTTTGTAGCTCTGCTCTTGATCTAACATTGTTTTTATGTGGCAGAGTTGCTTTTATGTCCCACCATCTCTTCGTCCCAAGCAATCTGTTGCAAGAACTCCTCCGCCTGGTAATATCTTAGTTAGTTATTGCCAATGCCAGGATATGTAATTGTTATATCTATTTTGAGATTGTTACGTTCTGAGTATCATATTTGTTTCATTCTAGTTGGACCAAGGGGTTCATTCGAGCACCAATCAGTAAAACGGCACCCGGTGTCTCTGGCCAATGCTAAGCCATTCAACAGCTATGTTAGTCCAAAGTCGAATGCTGCTTTTGGCAGTGGCGTCCAGCGGAAACTGGATATGGCTAATCAAGATGGGACGAGAAACACTAAAGCTGTGAAAAGTTCTGTCAGAGACCCTAAATACAGACCACCTGGCAAAAAGAGTCCTCGTAAGTAAATCTGAACTACCTTTTTTACTTTTAACACGTACAAATGGTTGTTTTTACTCCCATCTAACAAAATGAATCCATTCAATTGGAGATAATGGAGTACCAGCAGCAGCATTAAATAAGAACCGTGCCAGTCGTAGTGTATCCGAGACTGCTAATAAACTTTCAAACATGACCATTGGAGGAACCGGATCTCGGAGACTCTCTGTGTCTGTGGTTGGACAGCATCAGCAAGTGAAAGCACCTCCGATGAAGGCAGGTTGGGTAGGGGAAACACGTGACATGTACCTCAGACCAACACAACCCAGTACCAATGGCTACTCTAGGAAAGTCGCCGGGTGACACCAAAACCTATCACTCAAGCATGCTCGTGTGAGCAAATATTAAATATCTAATAATCTTTACTATGGTTGATCCCTGAGTCGTCATTAAAGTGTTTTCTTTCCTTTTACGACTGTCTGTCTCTCCATCGTGGGAGGAACGTGGTGCGTCTATTTTATTCTTCTTAATTTCGGTTGTTGTGAACGTCTGTATTTTAGCGTGAGCGTGACGATTAACTTTGTGGTTTGCAATAAAGATCGACTTGGGACTAGTATTTGGGGTCGTTCTTGCAACATAACTTTGAGCTTTTGACTGATTATACTTATCTTCGTCTGTAGATTTGAATTCCGGAGTGTCGACGAAACTATTAGATCATAAACCCTTTCATAGAAGTTACAGACAGTTTCAGACAAAATTTATACATCAGATAAAAAAGAATCTTGGAGTTTGTAGTGAGCTTTGTCAAACTATTTCTTGT
Source organism: Lepidium aucheri (assembly GCA_900406435.1). Lineage (NCBI taxonomy): Eukaryota > Viridiplantae > Streptophyta > Magnoliopsida > Brassicales > Brassicaceae > Lepidium > Lepidium aucheri. The sequence continues at coordinate 8,973 of OVBA01007314.1, read as the reverse complement.
TTGAGGAATTCCAAAAGGACTGCCAAAAGACAGGCCAGTTCTTCTTAGCTTCGTTCCAGCCTAGCAAAGATCCTTCTCTCAATGGATCCCAGCTGGATGACACGATCCCATAGCTAACACCAGCTAAAGCCGTTCCGAAGAAGACGAAAGAAACAATAAAGGGAACCCAAGTGGGGACATCAATCTTCAATCCAACTTTGAGATAGTAAAAGAATGGGAAGAACAAGAGACCAACGAAGAGTGGTAAACCCACTGTGAATCCCATTCTGCTTATCATTCTGTTTGTCACTATCTCCGGAATCACACCTCTCTCACGCTCATCGAATCCATCATCCTCTTCTTCGTCTTCATCTTCTTCATTGCCTTCGCTTCCGGGTTTCATCTTCTTCTTATCCTTGTTCGTTTTCTTAGGAGGAGGTGGTCCAAAACCTCTCGGGTTACTATTCATCGTTGCCTGTAACGGCGTTATACGCGATATCTCTGTACGGTTAATGCAAGTACGCGACTTTGCAACTTGACTTTTCGTTAAACTACACTGTTTGTAGTTTCCATCAAGCTGCGCAAATTGAAGCAAATTTTATAAACGACAATCTGAATAGTCTAATTGTTATAAATAGATTCAGAACGAAGATAGTATTGATCGATACAAACAGGGAAGTGGACTATGTAACCATCTATAACTGCACAGGACGCAGATTATAAGGATGGAGAGAAGATTACCTTGGAAGAAGATCTGGGATGAGCACAGAGCTTGACGGAGCATACAGATGCCATATTATCAAACCAGACATAAACCAAATCCTAACGAGATATTTAGATGGAGAGAAATAGATAAGGTTCTTCGCCTTTCTAATCTCAGGCATAGCCAATCTCTTAATACCGGTTTATTCTCAGAAATTGCACAAGAGTACATGATTTTGCCATAGTTTGGTATTATAAACCCGAGTGGATTGTACCGGTTTTGTTAACCCGGTATTGTCATTTATCCAGACATAAAAACGACGGGTTGTTCTTATTTTGAAGTGTTTTTGTTTGAGAAACGCGAGCGAAGAGTGTTTGCCCTTACGGATCGAATTAAAGGTGAAAGTCAAAGCAGGAGAAACGAAGAAGGGGAAGAATCGAAGTGAGCGAGAATAATTGAAGTTTGATCCATTAATGGTGAGTTTTTACAAATTTTTCAATGGTTTATTGATTAGTAACTTACTGGATTGTTCCGGATCCTGTAAAGGTTCAAATTTTTGTGGAGTTTGGATAGATTCCACTAAAATAGAAGAAACTTTATGTTTTGATGGTGATACTGTTGAATATCCAATGGTTTAGCTTATCGTCTGGTGGGTATTAAAAGATCATTTAGTGGGTCAATGTTAACTAAATTCAGTATTCAAATAATTCCTAAATTTTCCAGGTCTTGATGATCATCAAAGGTATATTTAGGAGATATGAGAAATGGAATCCTGTTCATCCTACTTATGGAGCATTTTGGGGAATGGGGATTGGGGTTGGTTGTGGCGTCGGATGGGGACCTGGTTTTGGCCCCGAGGTCATTGGTTATATCGGTGCAGGCTGCGGCGTTGGTTTCAGTGTTGGCATAACACTTGCTGGTTTTGGCATTGGTCTCCCGACTAATTTTCTTCTTGCAACTCCTTATAACAGTATATACCTCTCTTTATCTCTCTCTCATACACTTTTTATATATATGTATTCTCGATACCAAGTTAATCTTTAATTTCTGAGCTTTCATGATTTGGATTATACATAGTGCACTGGTCATGTAGTATCCATTTGTCTGCTGCATTTCTTTTTGATAATTTTGAGTTTCAGGTGTGGAAGCAACTAGAAAGAGTGCTTTCAAGTTTTTTGGTAAAAATCTCTCAGCCGATGGTTGGAGGGATGTTCTGCCTCAAATGAATGGGTTGCAAAGACAAGTCAGTGAGATGTGGTGCTCGGGATTAAACAAAAAGCCTCTCGTAGATAATGCCATTGACATAAAAAGTTTTCCTTTGTTTATTTCACATGAATGTGGAAGATTTGGGAGTCATCTTCTCCATATGCACAAAGGTAATAGCATTCAAGTATATAGGTTAAGGATATGTCGTCATAACAATTCACAATAACCCTGTGCAAAGTTCTTCTCTATCCGTCTAATTGTCATATAACTAACTTCCAGTCCAACACTCTTCAGTCGCATGATAATAAATCTCTAGATAGTAGATGTTTCCGTTATTCACTGGCAATTCTATTTTCTTCAAAACATAGTGGATAGTGAACTTTTAGATTTAACATTTTTTTTTTTTCAGATTCGGAGGATAATAAATCGTCAACCATGTAATCCTCGAGGACCTTAAGCAATTGAAGCACACATTTCTCAATGCTTACTTTGATTGGCATATGTGAATGCGACTGTGATATATTCAGCAGAAATCAGAACCTGCTTCCTGTCTGGTTTGGAGAAACACTATGAACCAAACCTGACGTATTTGTGTCTTACAGTTAACCGGAGATAAATATAAGAGGTTTGGGATCTGATAGAAGCATTATAGACGCTACATGTTAGTTAAACGTGTTTCACAAAAAGAAAAAGACCAGAAGTGTGTAGTTAATAAATTACACCACAGTTTATGCTTTGCCCTTACATTAATCAAATAAATTCCTTTCTCTTTTGTTTTTCTCTGTAATTCCATTTACTTTATTCCTTTCTTCTGGGGATTGAGAATCTACAGAGAAAGATAATTTCGACTGCATATATACTGTTATATATATATATATATATATATCTGTATCACCTCCAGTGAAAGCTGCAGACTTTGAAACTCGAAATCCCCCTTCCATTTAGTTCTTTTTCCTCAGAAACAAAAGAGGTTAGGGATCCAATGAAGAAATCAGTAAATGAAACTGATGAAAAGCAGAAGCCTCTGTCCGAAATTGATAAAAGGCTCGAGAAAATCATGTCTCCTTTCAATGAAGAATATGAGACATGGTGTGGGAAAAAGAGAGAATCTTCTTCTAAACATGGAAACTTGTCCACAGATGGTAACTCATCACCAAAGAGTACAAAAGGGCGGCCTAAGGCGAACCGCGTGGAGACAAGTTCTGAGGTTCCGGAACACGAGATTCATGGTTTCACAGAAGAGAGTTTGTTCTTGCGGAACTTCTTGCTGAAACAAAATGAGTCCAAAGAGCTCACTGCTCTAGCAATTGTGGGGAAATATGGAGTTGGGAAAACGACTTTGTGTCAGCTTGTATTCAACGACAAAGGTGTTGAAAAAGCTTATTTTCCAAGGATATGGGTGTCTATGTTCAGCGAAAGTAGAGAAGAAGATGATCCCAAGATATATTTTGTGAAGAGGATCTTGAGATCACTTGGATTTGAAGATGACATGTTTAAACACATCATAGACTACGCAAAAGATGAGAAGGGAAACAAACTAGAAGCTGGGGAAAGAGACGACGAGACGATTAATGATAAGGAGCTGTCTAAGTTATTGAATGCCCTTCACTTAGATCTGATTGGGAAGAAGTATCTGATCGTGTTGGACGATGTTTGGGAAGACAACGATTGGAATCAAAGGCTCAATGATAAAAAGAATCAACAAGAAAAGACACATCTTTCTCATGGGTTTCCTAAAGGGTTTGGTGGGAGAGTGATAGTGACAAGCAGAGACGAGGGATTGGCGAAGAAACTAGTAGGACAAGAAGAAGAGAATCTGATGCGTTTGTATCCAAGATCCGATGAGAAGATCGTATGGAAAATATACAAAGATGGAGCAGACGTAGCCTTTCCGAACGAGAAAGTGGATCCGAGGTATCCACGAAAATTCCAAAAAGAGCTTATGGATAAGTCTTGTGGTATTCCTTTGGTCGCTCGAATGCTGGCCAAGATAAAGCCTGTGAGAATGGATGATACTGAAGGAGACGACGAGAGGAAGTGAAGCTCCCAACTTCTAAACCAATATTATGTGATGTTTACTATTTTAATTTTATTTTATTGCTCTACACACTGTTTTACTTGTACTTTTTTTTTCCAGTCTTATTTTATTATAAAACTAGATAAGGACTATGGGATACACGGGTTTTTATGAATTATAGTTTTGGTTAGCCCAAGATATTTGGATATTTGGGTTGGTTTTGGGTAAGAACCGATCAGATCTGGGTCTTTCAGATATAGGATTATGATACCTATTTAAGAAGCAACCATTATTTGGGTTGGGTCCGGTTCGGATCATTCCGGATATGGATTGGTTCAAATCCACATTTTCATACCCATTGAAGAACCGAAACCAATTAGGTTTGGTTCTTATTTTAGTTCTAGTTCTGATTCGGGTATAGAATTATAAAAGTAAAAAATTGGGCTTACTATTACCCAAAAATATCTAAATTTTTTGGTATTTGGGTATATATTCGAGTATCGGGTACATATTCAAGTATTCATGTATTTCAGGTACCCAAATATCTGAAATATTCGAGTACTCTTTCGGATATTCGGGTACCCGTTTGGATATTGTGTAATATCCAGACTCAACCCGATATTCATGTGTATATAATGTTGAGACCCGATGGTTACTTTTGTCTATATCCTAACCAGACCTAACCCAAAATTTTGGATCGGTTTTTAGGGTTCATGTAAAATATTCAAGATTAGTTTTAGCATTCATTGTATCCCCGTTTTAAAATCATAAAGTAGACACTTTAATCAGATGTGCAAGATTGATATTTCGTAATCATCAATTTGTAAACTCTTATCCATTTTTATGGATGTTTGAATCATATTATATAGAATCGTGGACAAAAAAAGAATAACGTTTGAAAAAAATATAAAATTAAATGCTAAATCAATATTTACCTATCTCAAATTATAATTTATTTACAGTTTAATAAGCAAATACATTTATATGTTTATAAAAATCTCATTTTTTTTACACTCATTATAAGATAAATATATGCAATTTTTTTATAATCATAAATTAAAATAATTATATACAAAGTTGTTTTATGTTAGTATTGTGAATAGAAACAAATGTTTCGTGGTAAATATAAACATTTAAGAAAAAATATATTTTAAAATATATAAAAATAATACAACGTCTAGAATTGTTAGATTTAACTCGTGGAAGAATCTTGCTAATGTCTACTTTTGAGATCCAACTATATATAATAAGATAGGATTAGAATTTGATTTTCTCTTTTTTTGATAAAATGATTTTTGATTGTTGAATGGAAACGTGGAACAATAACGTCGATTAATAACTTTTGAAACTCAACTTTATATAAACGGTTTTGATTTATCTTTTTTTTAATACAATACAAATACATGATATATTTTTGATCGTTGAAATTGACATGTGGAACAATCCTGTTGATTAGTAACTTTTAAAACTTAACTTTATATAATAGGATGATTTTGAAAGCTAGCTTTATATAATATGATTTTGATTTTATTATTTTGATAAAAAAACATAAATATAGAATAATTTGTAATCGCTAGGTTTGACACGTGGAACAATCTCGTTGATTAGTAACTTTTGAAACCTAGATGCTTATTTATTTCTATAAGACCTACCTCATGGCTTGCCACTCTTACGACCAACATGGGATTGATTTCATACCTGGAGAAACTTGACTTTGTATAATAGGATAAGATAATACGAAATTTAGGATCGCTAGATTTAACACATGAAAGAATCTTGTTAATGAGTAATTTTGAGATACAATTTTATATAATAAGATGATAATATATCATGTTAATAAAAGTCAAATAAAATAATGATACATTAAATTTAAAGTGTTTACCTTTTTTACTTGTTTGCTTTGATTGTGTTAGATGTAAACAAAATGGAAAGAATTAATTTTGAGAGAGCTTGAAAAGTTGAAGAGAATAGAAAGAAACGTATATATGTTTATATATATATATATAACAATTGATATTGACAATTTTATTTTACATTAGGATTATGTATACAAATAAACATTTATGAATATTTAGATAATTATTTTCTGTTATTAAGACAAAAATATATATTTTATTATATAAAAACTATCTAACAAAAACTAATCTTTTTATATTAAGACAATCTTAATATATAAAGATTATGTGATGATCTTATTATATAAATACTAATGTCAGTAATCTTATTACATAAAGATAATCTTATTATAATGTCGATAATTTTTTTATTCGTATTTAAAACATTTCCAATTCATAATTCACAATTTTGTTCATTTTCAATTTAATTTAATATATTAAATTACTTTTTATGTTATATTTTTTTAAATATGGATAAATATTTATTAATATAGATTAATACTGAAAATTTCTTTTTGTAGGAATTATTTTTAAAAAAAAAGTATTCTCAATTTCCTTTTAGATAAGGAATTCTTTTTAAATTAAGATTATGTATATAGCTACATATATAAAAATCAAAATATTATATATACATAAGTAACTTTTGTCTTTCAAATGTAATTTTTTAGTATAATATTTTTTACTTTATACTTAAGTTAGTACTTAAAATTGCTTTTTGTTAGAATTAATTTTTTAACAATTAATATTCCCGATTTCTTTTTAAATTAGAATTATATATAAAAATAAATTTTATTCAAAATACCATATACATATATATATATATATATTCATTCTTAAATGTAAGTTTTTAATATAATTTTTTCGTTATTTTATACTTAATAAAAACTAAATATTTATGATTATTTTTATTTTATTTTATGATAATTTATAAAGATAATGATTTAGAATTGTTTTTATGTTAGGATTGTGGATAAAGATAAATATTTTGTAATAAAGGTAAATATTGAAAAAATCTATTTTTTTCAAATGGATGAATATAGAAAAGTTTCCGATCGTGGAATTTGACATGTGGAATCATCCTATTAATGAGTAACTTTGAAACCAAACTTTATATAATAAGATGATAATATATCATGTTAATAATAGTAGAATAAATAATGAAACATTAAATTTAAAGTATTTACCTTTTTTGTTTGTTTGCCTTGATTATGGTGGATGTAAACGAATTAAAAATGTTGGAACGAGCTTGAAAAGTTTGAAAGAATTGAAAAAATTGTATATGCGTTTATGTATATATAACAGTTAATATTCATGATTCCTTTATATTAGGATTATGAATACAAAATCTCTTTTATATTGAGAATATGTATACAAATAAATACTTAGGAAATATTTGGGTAATTATATTTTTTAGGATTAAGATAAAAGATAATTATTTTGTTTAAATATTGAATTTTGTTTAAAAAAGGTATGTTTTTTCATTTTTTGAAAATAAATAAAGACATAGAAAGTATTGATCGCTAGATCTGACATGTGGAACAATCGTATTTAAGAGTAACTTTAAAACATTCTATTTTATATAATAAGATCCAATGAACCAAAAGTTACATGATACAAGTAAAACAGATTTGTGATTTTACAGCAAATGGCCCAATTATAGATGATGCAATACTTCATCTTCCTCGTTCATAAGAAACCATGTGTCCACCAGCAAAGGTATCAAAATTCACATGATCTGCCATGCATTGTCTTGTAGTGCTTATCGGCATGCAATGCCGACGTTGGACTAAACACCGGAAAACTGATACAACGCAAAATCATCATCGGCAGCCAAAATGACCAATCGATTCCTCTTCAATTTCCTTTTTATCGATTGAATATAAATCACTTCAGTGTTAAAATCAATCTATAAATACTAACCCACTACTCCGACTAAACAAAGATTTACTTCTCCCAACATTAGCTAAAGTCACAGAACCAAATAATCACCAACAACCTTAAAGGAAAATGATAAACCGAATCTAAGATCAGATCGCAAACTGAGAAAATCGACGGAAAAACGACTGGATCTACAATCGGCAACGCCAAATCTTAACCTAAAACGAGATCTGAAAATGACAAATAAAGAAAGCAACCAAAACCACAACTTTGTAAAAAACGATAACGGAGATTATACTCTACGACAATACCGATCCGAGAGAGTATTCCCATCACTCTATCAACAAGAGGAAAGAGGAGGATTGATTGAGAAAATTAAAAAGATAATCGACATCAATACAGATCCGATAGAAAACTCCCATCACTACAAAAGGATGGAGAAATTTTGGCTAAGAAGATAACTATCTCATTTTCTCGGAAAGTTGATTTAGAAAAGAGAAAAGAGATTGTGAATAGAGAGAAAATTCTCTCTAATGTTTTACTTGTAGTTTTTGGAAGTGTTATAAACTTTGATATACCCTTTAAAAGAGTTTTGTGGATAATCTAATTTTTGAAAAAAATGATGCCCTAAATAGATTCTAAATAATAATATGATCAATATAACTAAACAATATAAATAGTTGATTTCTGGTGTATGTTTTTTTTTTTTGATTATTATTCTGGTGTATGTATTCAACTGCCAAGAATTTCATGTGTATTCTCCAAATATCAATTACATGTGAATATTTCTAGGGGAATGGTAAATATAATCCAAAATTTTAAATCAAATGCAAAAAATAACCCTTTTGAATTTTATTGCAAAAGTAATCCACCAGGGTAGTGAATTTATTATTTTGCCCTATATGACTAAACAAAATAACAGATGCTTAATTACATATATACCTTCTGGATAAAAAGTAGGTTTCTCTTGAAGTCTACTTGGAATGCAGACTTCAAGAGAAGTCTACTCCAGTAGACTTCAACAAAAGTTTACTCCTTAATTATTTTATGATNATTAAAAAATAAATAATTATTAAATGATTAAATTTTTGGCTAAATAACCTTAAGATAAACAATTATAAAGTGTAAAAAATAAAATATCACAAAAACTTGGTGAAATAAAACCAACAAAGATCAAACCATATTGTTCACATACAAAGTAAGAGTTTAAGGTTTAGGGTTTAGACAAGATATGATGGCAACACGTGGATTTGTAATTTGAGATTTTATAAATTTAAATTTTAACAAAAGAGTGA
>OVBA01007313.1:0-14890 GCA_900406435.1 Lepidium aucheri | reverse complement strand
TTTATGTTACATTTTCAAGAACAAATTTACTTTTATTTTGATTGGTTTTAGAAAAAAACAAAAAAATCATCATATTGGTTTTTCAAAACATTTTAAATATATATATATATATATATATAACAATAATTTTAATTTCGTTAGTTTTTTTAAAATAAGTTGACTTAAACTTATTTTATTTTCATTTTCTTGTTTGATTTGATCATGAATTTCAAGAAACGTTGAGTAGTGGCAGTTACTCGAAATTGACAAGTAGGTTTTAAAAAAATTGGAGAAGGTTGTGTCATCGCCAAAAGTGGTGACACCCCCTCAAATTGTTCCATCTAAAACAGAACGTTGCAGACCACAAAAGTGGCTAAGTTCCTGATGAAGAAAAATTGGTGGACGCTGAAGTCGCTCTAAGTTCGGAACCTTTTGGTGTGTGGCAGTGAAGTGAGACAGCGATGAATTAATAAAAGGACTTTTTAGGAGAAGCCAAAATTCTCAATAGTACGGGCTCTCCCAAAAAGCTGATTCAAATGGACTTGCAGGACCTTGTCCTTCGGAGATGTGGTATAACAGAACCGTCTATTTTTGATGAGGTGGCCAAGTACGCTAGAGAGGCAGAATCCGAAGGAAACTATGATATGTCAGAAGATTCTGATCCATTTGAAAATGTCGATTCCGATTACGTGATTTTGGAATGAAGTTTTAGTTACCATTTATTTTTGTTTCAGTTGTTAGGATTGAGTTTGGTTTCAGTGCAATGTTAGTTTTCTTGCTTTTGCTTCAGCACCTTGCTGTTTTATCAGTGTTGAACTCTTTTTAATAGAATAATAAGAATGGCTTTCCGAATTTCATAAGCGTTGTTATTTGAATTGTGTTTTAAAGAACCTTATCTTTCAAATTTATGTTGAATATTAACAGAAAATGCCGCCATGAAGATGCATTGTCAACACTCGCAACTCGGTAGTGAACCCAGCAGGGGCACCATTTCTTCAGGATCAACCATTAGTGGCAGCAACAGCACCACTACCTCTTAATGTGGCGACTTGTGGGGAGTTACTAGAACTCTGATATCTCGTGCAGGTGTTGGTTAACCAAGCTGTACCACCACCCCACCTCAGACTTCGGCCCATGGCCCCATATGAGGACCAGTCAGCGCCAGCAGCTGATACACGAAGACAGCACCAGCCACCCCCTCCACCAGCGCCAATGCCGCCACCAGGACTTGGGCTCTCGTATTGGTAGACGATGAGGCTCGTGAGGGATATGAGCATGGAATACTTTACTGGTGGGAGCAATCCAGTTCAGGCTAATGATTGGAGGCGACTGAGAGGAACTTTGATTCCACCAGTGGTCCAGTGGAGTTCAGATAGGATCTGGCAGTGCACTACCTGCATGGAGATGCATGCATTTGGTGGGAGAATGTGAAAAGGAGCATGCCTACAGATTATGTGATTACGTGGACTGACTTTCTGGATGAGTTTAACAGGAAGTACTTTCGACGGGAGGTGATGGATCAGATGGACAGTGACTTCGTTGAGCTCTGTCAAGGTACAGAGACAGTAAGGGAGTATGACTATCAGTTAAGTCGCCTTAAGAGGTTTACTAACATAGATAGAATTGAGTATGATATGGTTCGTAGGTTCGAGAGAGTGTTACGTGCTAGCATCCATAAGCTTTATTCTGTCCGAGATTGTGCTAATTTGGTTGACATCGTGGAGATGGATGCATCTAAGGAGAAATGACTTGAAGAGGAAGCTAGAGATCTCATGCGCACCCAGCCTAGAGCTACAAGAGGAGGCGAGACTTAGAAGCACCATCGAAATAATCAGAACTTGGGATCAATTTGAAAGCGTCCCCCTTGTGCTACTTGTGGGAAGAATCATGGTGCAGGTTGCTGGAATGTTGGAGTGAGATGCCACGATTGTGGTCAAGCTGGTCATATTAGGTCAAATTTTCCAAGGAAGGGAAAAAGTGCAACATGTGTGGTCGTCTTGGCCATTATGTGCAAGACTGTGCAACGCAGATGCTAGTGAGGTAGCAGGGAGCAGTGATGCCACTAAGGCAGCATGGAACGCAGATGCCAGTAAGGCAGTATGGAGCGTAGAATCAAGGAAATTTACCACCACCTTCAAGGAGGCAGGCAGCTATTCTGCACGTGTTCGCAATTGCAGATGAGACTAAGCATATGAGGCTATTGCAGATGAAGCTAATTCATAGCTGGAAGGTGGAGCTCCTATTAAGGGTAAGCTTTCTAAGCTTCTGTGAATTTCTTAATTTGATTATAAAAAGGTAGTTGTTCATGTGTTGCGTGTGGGTTGCTTAGTTCAAGAACCTGTGTAGGAATGGTTCTTGTTGGAAGAACAGAAGCCTACACTATGTTTAGCTATAGAGCTACATATAGTTTTGTGTGCTCATAGATAACAAGGTGTTGTGATTTTAGAATTTCTTTTTTTTTGTAAAGAAGAAGAGGATTGAAACCATGGGCTCAGAGATAGTGGGATCATTGAGGACTTATCAGGATCTTCCGGTGACCATAGAAGATGCAATTCTGCTAGGAAACTTTGTTGAGATGGAACTAGAACACTATAAGGTCATCATTAGCATAGAGTGGATGAAGGAACATGGAGCTCACTTGGATTTCCCGATTGCACGGGTTAATCTCACTTGTGTAGAAGGAAACTTGGTGTTTCAAGGAGTTAATGCTGGGAAAAAGGCTCAACTTACTTTGTTGTCTAAGTCGGAGAATTCGGAACAAGAAGAGATTCATGCATATCTAGCGACAATCACTATAGAAGGATGAGAAACAAAACTTAAGTTTCAATACACCCATGTTCCTGCGGAGTATGTAGATGTTTTCAAACCACTTACGGGACCACCACCGGGAAGAGGAGATGAATTCACCATTGAGTTGGAGCCACGGAATGCTCCTATCTGAAGAGCTCCTTATCGTTTAGCCCCATTAGATATGGCAAAACTGAAGAAGAATTTAGAAGAACTATTGGAAAAAGGTTTATTAGACCGAGTAGTTCACCATGGGGAGCTCCTATGTTGTTTATGAAGAAGAAGGATGGTAGTTTCAGGCTCTGCACAGACTACCGCGGGCTAAACAAGGTGACCATCAAAAATAGGTATCCTTTTCCTCGTATTGATGAGTTATTGGATCAGTTACAAGGAGCTTCAAGGTTTTCAAAGATTGATTTGACATTAGGTTATCATCAGATTGCTACTACTAGAGAGGACATTAGAAAGTTTTTGTTCAGGAGATGTTATGGGCATTATGAATACACATGAATGCCTTTTGGATTGACGAATATTGAGATAAATAGGTTAAGTATGAGTCAAGGAAGCTTTACTTGAGCCACAAGTAAGACTCACACGTAACCAAAGGAGGAATGAGTTTGTGTGTAACCAAACACACGAATTAATTCAAAATAATGTGTGTATCCAAACACACTTTACCATCAGCTCAAATTTGACCGTTTGGAGGTTGTCAAAGTCACATGTGAAAATATGAATGAGGAGAAAACCATTAGGTTTTCACTTTCACCATTTGGATGTGTGAAAGCCGAATCTTTCTTCTTATAGAAGAGTCACGAGATCCTTTAGTGTGTATGTATTATTTTATTTATTTTTTGTATGTAAACCATAGAATTGGTCACGTGTATATATAGGTGATCTTGTCACTCATTGTAAAGAAAGAGATAATAAAATCTCTCTCTTCATAGTCTCTCTCCCTCTCTCTCCCTCTCTCGGTGTCAACTCTCTTTCTCTACCGAAACTCTCTCAAACTCTCTTCAATCTCTTTAATCCGCAAATCTCTTTCTCCTTTGAAACCTTTTATGGTATTAGAGACAGGTTCATCCTAGGCTAGTCGTTAATCTCTCTAAGGTCCCATGATCTTGTAGTTTTCGGAGGAAACTCCATTGTTGCTCTTGAAGCTTTTTCTTTTGTTCAACGGGTAATAGAATGTTTCACCAATCTCCGATGGATAATCTTAAGTTTATGGGTGTTCATGTGACTCTTAAGGGTGCCAACTACCTCTTATGGTCAAGGACAGTCACAAGTGTTTTGAAAAGCCGAGAGCTTTGGGCTCACATTGAAGATGTAGTTCCAAAGAAGGCGGATTATGTGAGCTTGAAGGCTAAGGAAAAGGAAGATGGGGTGAGTGCGGCAATTGGAGCTGGTGAATATGAAGCAAAGTGGCTTCAAGATGACCAGATTTCTCTTGTCATTCTCCAAAGCTCACTTGATCCGTCCATCCATGAAGCCTACTCTCATTGTGAGAGTGCTAAGGAGCTATGGGGTGCTCTCAAGAAGGTGTATGGAAATTTGTCCAACCTTAGCCGTGTTTATGAGGTCAAGAAGGCGCTCAGCAACCTCAAGCAAGAAGGAATGGAGTTTACTCAATGGTTTGGGAAATATATGTCCTATTGGGTCGAACTTGAGATGTTAAGGCCATCCACGGCGGATCCAATGGTGATCCATGAGAGCATTGACTTTGAGGAGCTTATAAAATCCATCAATGCTCTCAAGGAGTCCGGTAACTCTTTTCATGTGTCCAAAATCTCAAAACCTTTGGTAGTAGATTCGGGTGCAACACATCATATGATTAGTAATGCTAGATTGCTCACTAACTTGAAACCGACACTAGGAAGTGTANCATAGCTAATGATAAAAAGGATCCCATTAAAGGAATAGGTGAACTTTGGCTTTTTGATAAGGAATCTCAAGCTTTCTATATGCCGGAATTTAAATCAAATCTCTTAAGTGTTCATAAGGCTGTTTGTGATTTAAAATGCAAAGCTATTTTTGATCCTAACTCGGTTCAATTTCAGGTTATTAAGAGTGGAAGAATCCTTGGAAGTGGAGTTAGAAAGGATGGACTATAATTGCTAAAGGATACCGAGAATAGTCCAAATCTATCTTTCAATTCATGCTTATCTAGTTCAGCTATTTCTAGCAGTTTGAGTAATGATGAGTTGTGGCATGCTAGGCTAGGATATCCACATACTCGTGCTTTGAATCTTTTATTGCCTAATGTTGTTTTCAAGAATGACACTTGTGAAGCTTGTATACTTAGGAAACATTATAAATCGGTGTTTCCAAAGTCTTCAACTATTTATGAGAATTTTTTTGACCTTGTTCATTCCGATGTGTGGTCATCACCTTGTGTTTCTAGAGAAAATCATAAGTATTTTGTCACATTTGTTGATGAAAAATCAAAATTTACTTGGGTAACCTTAATGCCTAGTAAAGATAAAGTTATTGGAAGCCTTACTAACTTTCAAACTTATGTCTTCAATCAATATAGTGCCAAGGTGAAAATCCTAAGTACCGATAATGGAGGAGAATACACAAGTCATGCTTTCAAAACTTTACTTGCAAGACATGGAGTTATACATCAAACCACATGTCCATACACTCCTCAACAAAATGGGGTGGCGGAAAGGAAAAACCAACACCTCATGGAGGTGGCTAGATCCATGATGTTTCACAACAATGTTCCAAAACGTTTTTGGAATGATGCGGTGGTCTCAGCATGTTATCTAATCAACCGCATTCCAACCAAAGTGTTAAAGGATGCATATCCCTTTGAGGTATTGACTAAAACCAAACCGTCCATTGATCACTTACGTGTGTTTGGGTGTGTTTGTTATGTCCATGTACCAGGGGAACAAAGAAACAAACTTGAGGCCAAGAGCATCAAATGAATGTTTATTGGCTACTCAATCAGTCAAAAGGGATATAAGTGCTATATACCGGATACAAGAAGAGTCATTGTATCTAGAGAAGTGAAGTTTATGGAAGGAATCGGGTTCTTTGAGAAACAAGAGTGGTCTGACCTTCAAGATCTCTCACATAATGAGTCTGACCGTGCACAAAATCTGAGGCTGATTCTTGAGAAAATGGGCATTGGAACGCAAGACGGATCGCTGACCGGATCGCAAACACCAACCGGATCACAACCATCTGGATCGCCGGATTTAGCCGGATCACAAGAACCACAACCATCTGGACCAGATGATGTGCATGAACCATCTGAACAGGCTGGATCGCTTGGATCACCTGTACCGGCCGAATCATTAACTCATGACCAGCAATCCCTTGAGCCATTTGATGAACAATCCGGTGAGAAACTTGATGAAGAAGCAACTGACCCAGAACCCACCTTGAACGTGGATGTACCAACCACACAAGGGTTGAGGAGAAGCCAAATAGTGAGAAGAGACCCCTCAAATTGGGTCAACACTCAGGTCTACTTCAACAGTGTGACTGAGGCACATCCAACTCAAGCTATGTGTGATCTAGTGAACATTCCGGAGGAGCACCAAGCATTCATCACCCAGCTTGACCAGAACTTTGTGCCACAAACTAATGAAGAAGCAAAGGAGCACAAGGTGTGGCGTGATGCTGTTGCTAATGAGCATAGTGCTATGGTTCGAAACCACACTTGGGATGAATTTGAACTACCACTTGGGAAGAAGGTTGTGACATCAAGATGGATCTTCACAATCAAGTACAATAGTGATGGTACCATTGAGAGACACAAGTCCAGACTTGTGGCATGAGGCTTCACTCAAACATATGGAGAAGACTACCATGACACTTTTGCTCCTGTTGCAAAACTCCACACAGTACGTGTAGTGTTATCCTTAGCTACTAATCTTGATTGGGAGTTGTGGCAGATGGATGTCAAGAATGCATTCTTGCAAGGGGAACTTGAAGATGAAGTGTATATGCATCCACCGCCGGGAGTGGAGCATGTTGTGCAACCCAGAAATGTCTTAAGGTTGCGGAAAGCAATCTATGGACTCAAGCAATCACCAAGAGCTTGGTATCACAAGGTCAGCCATACACTTCGAGATCAGGGATTCTGGAAGTCCGAAGCTGATCACACCTTATTCACACTTCAAAGTGTGAATGGTGTAGTGGTTCGTCTAGTGTACGTTGATGACATTATGATCACCGGAAATGACAAAGAAGGTATCAAAGGTATCAAAACGCATCTTAACTCCGTTTTTGATATTAAGGATTTGGGTGGGATGAAATATTTCCTTGGGATTGAAATATGCTGGTCTAAAGATGGTCTGTTTCTATCTCAAATGAAATATACACTTGATCTTTTGCGTGAGTGTGATGTAGGTTCTAGGAAAGCCTCCACACCTCTTGAGTATGCCTACAAAGCAACGTGTAAGGGGGGAGAAAGATGATGAGACCTTTGAAAACATAAGCCAATACCGGAAGATGGTTGGGAAGTTGATATATCTCATAATCAGAAGACCGGATATATGCTTTGCGGTCAACCAAGTAAGCCAGCACATGCAAGCTTCAAAAATGTGTCATTGGGTAATGGTGGATCGGATACTTAGGTATCTAAAAGGCACTCCAGAACAAGGCATATGGATGGGTCGAAATGAAAGCACAACACTTGTGGGGTATTGTGATGTGGATTGGGCTGGTGATAGACAAGACCACAAGTCCACAACCAGACATTGTACATTCCTTGGAGGCAACCTTGTGACTTGGAAGAGCAAGAAACAAAAGGTGGTATCATGTTCAAGTGTGGAGGCTGAACATAGAGCAATGAGGAAGCTTACGGATGAACTCATATGGCTTAAGCAAGTACTCAAAGACTTGGGAGTAGAGACTCAAGAGCCAATCACAATGCATTGTGACAACCAAGCTGCCATACACATTGCATCTAACTTGGTGTTTCATGAAAGAAGCAAGCATATTGAGGTGGATTGTCATAAGGTTCAAAAGAAAGTGGAACAAGGGGTAATCCTACCATGTTACACAAGAAGCTCGGATCAACTGGCCAACATTTTCACCAAGACAGCAAGCACAAAGGTGTGTGAATTTATATCTTCAAAACTTGGGCTAATGGAGATGCCCTAACCGTGACAATGATCCATACTCTTTTTGGCCTTAGTTAGTTTTGTCCCAATTGGGTTTTCCACTAAGAAGTTTTTAATGAGGTGGGGAGTTACAACCTTCAAGCTTGATCCCTAAACAATCATGTTATGGATTCAAACTTGAGGGGGAGTATTGAAATAAATAGGTTAATGTGAGTCAAGGAAGCTTTACTTGAGCCACAAGTAAGACTCACACGTAACCAAAGGAGGAATGAGTTTGTGTGTAACCAAACACACAAATTAATTCAAAATAATGTGTGTATCCATACACACTTTACAATCAGCTCAAATTTGACCTTTTGGAGGTTTTCAAAGTCACATGTGGGCATAGGAATGAGGAGACAACTGTTAGGTGCTGTCACTTTCACCAATTGGATGTGTAAAAGCCGAATCTTTCCTCTTATAGAAGAGTCACGAGATCCTTTAATGTGTATGTATTATTTTATTCATTTCTTGTATGTAAACCCTAGAACTGATCACGTGTATATATAGGTGATCTTGTCACTCATTGTAAAGCAAGAGATAATAAACTCTCTCTCTTCATAATCTCTCTCTCTTTCTCGGTTCCAACTCTCTTTCTCTACCGAAACTCTCTCAAACTCTCTTCAATCATTTTAATCCGCAATCTCTTTCTCCTTTGAAATATTTTAACAAATGCCCTTGCCCCTTTTATAAAGCTCATGAATAACGTGTTTTGGGATTATTTGGACAAGTTTGTCATTGTGTTCATAGACGACTTTTTTTCACTTCAAGAGTAGGGATGAGCATGATGTACACCTAAGGACCGTGTTAAAGACATTAAGGGATCAACAGTTGTATGCTAAGTTATCGAAATGCAGCTTTTGGCATAGACGGATTGGATTCTTATGTCACATTGTGTCATAGGAAGTAGTTATAGTAAATATGGAGAAGATTCGCACGATAATACATCGGCCTATACCTAAGAGTGCTACTGAGGTGCGTTGCTTTCAAGGACTTTCTGGATATTACTAAAAATTTGTCGAAGGTTTTGCAACTTTGGCTAAGCCATTGACTCAACTCACATGCAAAGATGTACGGTTTGAATGGTCAGAAGCTTGTGAGTAGAGTTTAGGGAGCTTGAAATAGTGCTTGACTAAGATGCCTCAGTTGGTATTACCAAGAGTAGGTGTACCATATGTGGTTTACACAGATGCGTCAAAAACTGGACTCGATTTTGTGCTTATACATGAAGATCAGATCATTGCTTATACATCTAGGCAGCTAAGGAAACATAAAGTTAACTACCATACTCATGACTTGGAGCTTGCAGCTGTGGTATTTGCTCTCAAGGTTTAGAGGGCATACTTGTATGGCGACAAGGTACAAGTGTTTACCGACCATAAGAGTCTGAAGTACATCTTCACTAAGGCAGAGGAGAAGGGTAGAGTTGCTAGCACACTATAACTTGGATATTGCTTACCATCTAGGGAAAGCTAATCTAGTAGCAACTGCACTGAGCAGGGGAAAGAGTGATGCAACAAGCACAAAGGAAGTACAAGAGTTAGCAATAGTGCTATCTAGCCTTAGATTTTGTGAAGTTTCTGTTGAGGATGATGTCATGGGCTTGAAAGTAGTAAACCAGGCGGACTTACTGTGGAGGATCCGGGAGGCACAAAAAAAGGATGTCGCTTTACTGAAGTCAGATGAGATTGGAGTTGTGGGTTTTGAGACTACGAAGAATGAGATGTAAATTTTCAGAGGTTGAGTTTGTGTTCCTGATGATAGAGATCAAAAGGGAGATATTTTGAAGCAAGCACATCAGTTGCGTTTCTCAATTCATCTGAGTTATACCAAAATGTATTAGAATCCGAAGCGATATTACCATTGGAGTAGGATGAAATGAGAAATAACATATTGGATAGCTAAGTGCACGACTTGTCAGCAAGTGAAGGTTGAATATCAGGTACCGATTGGACTTCTTCAGAAGTTATCATTACCAGAATGGAAATGGGATATGGTCACTATGGGTTTTGTTACGAGGCTTCCTAGAACATTGACTAAGCATAATGCAATTTGGGTAACTGTATACCAACTTACCAATTCTTCTCATTTTCTGGCAGTAAGCAAGACAGACACAGCAAATCACTTAGCTCAGAGGTATTTTGATGAGATCATCAGATTTCATGGTGTTCTGGAGAGTATTGTTACTAACGGAGAGCCAAACTTAAGAGTTTTGGAGCACATTTTAGAAGGATTTAGGGACCAAAGTGCAGCTTAGCACAACATACCATCCCCTGACAAACGGTCAGTTTGAGTGGATGATTCAGACATTGGAGGATGTGCTTAGAGCTTGTATGCTGGATTGGGGAGGTTGTTGGGAACGACATTTGCCTTTGGCAGACTTTGCTTATAATAATAGTTATAACGCAAGTATAAGCATGCCACCATTTGAGGCTTTTTATGGACGGCCTTTTTGTACTCCACTTTATTGGACATAAATGGGGGAGCGTCAAGATATGGAACCTGTAATCACTCAGAAAACAAGTGATCAAGAAATGATATGAGGAGATTGATAGAAGCTCATGACCGTCAAAAAACCTATGCAGATAAAAGGTGGAAAAGTTTGGTGATGCACCTCAAAACTATGAGGGAGCACCTCAAAACTATGAGGGAGCACCTCAAAACCCTAGGTGTCGTCACATGTATCTCATCTCCTATGTGTTGGAAGCGTAAATTTGCATGAATGAGTTTTGCAACTTGGTAAATGGTCCCTAGATTGATTCAATTCACTTAGGTCGAGCGTATTTATTCATATTTTGTAAGAGATCATCATCACCGCCGCCAGGATCTCATCTAGAGATCCAGATCTGTCTGCTAGCCCACATCAGATATCGAACAATAATAACTATTTCTGTTACTATATCGTAACTCTTGTGGTGCACATCATCTCTAAGATGTGATTTGAAACCAAAAATTTAGGTTGATGATATTTAAAAAATATAGTAATGTAATACAAAATAGACTTTCTATACCATATAAAATAGAATACAAAGTATTATACTATATAGAACAAAATTTCCTTAATATTACTATATTGTTAGCTCTTGAAGCACATCATTGTCTTGAGGGTGTAATTTGAAAACCACAAATTTAGGTTGAGATTTTTTTTCCAAAAATAGTGCATTAGTGATGTTTATATAAAATAGAACTAGTAAAACCTATTCAGCTATATGAAAAAGAGGAAAAATAAGAGAAGAAGGAAGAAGTAAAAGAAGAGGATGCAGAGGAGGAGGAAATGTTTCAAAGATGAATAAATTTTTTTCATAAATTATGTATAAATGATGTTAGAAAAGAAGGAGTTCTATATTAAATAGCATATATTAATGTTTTATATAAAACTATTTAACAACATATTCATTTTTTGACCAACCTATCCTTTTTTTTTAACATATGATGCATGAGAGAAAGTGGACTTGTATAATAGTATTACACTACGCGATATAGCTGCAAACATTGTTCATCTTTAATTCATGAAAATTAATATATTGTTAATTTTGGTGATGCACCACCGTCTGTAAGGTGTGATTTGAAAAAAAAAATCAGATTAATGATATTTTCAAAAAACAGTAAATTAGTTATGTTTAAACAAAATAGACGTTACATATATATATATATATATATATATATATAACATTGAAAAGAACTTTCTGTACTACAGAAATGAAAAATTCATGAATATTGTTATATCGTTAACTCTAGAACCACTTCACTCTTTTGATGGTGTGATTTGAAAACCACAAATTTAGATTGATGCATTAGAGATCTGTATATTAAATAGAACAGTAAAAACTATTTATGTATATGAAAAAAGGAGGAGAAGGCAGAGGATGAGGACGAGGAGGAAGAGGTTCAAAGATGAATGTGACTTTTCAAAATTTATTATAATTGATGTTAGTAAAAAATGTTCTATATAAAACTATTTAAAACCATGTTTCTTTTTCATAATAAGTTTTGGTTATTTTAAAAGAATTTCAATTTTAGTATATGGAGTTTAAAATATATTTTTTTGAATAAAGAAAGTTTAGATTTGAATTAGCTTTTTTTACTAAAATATATATTTTTAATAAAATAGAGGAAGAGAAAAGAAATAAGAAAAAAATAATAAAAGAACTGTTTATTAAATGACAAAAAGGTGATCCAGTTAGCGTTCCCCTGCTTTAGCTAGGCATAAGGTGGTGAATTCAAATCTCACTCTAATTTATTAGAAAATTTAGACCATAGATCGGGTCTTGTTAATTCAATAGTTACTTGTTGCCAAAAAAATGACAAAATACCAAATTTATTAGCTAAAATTGTATATGTTTAGAGTATATATAGATATAGTTCAACTACTGAAGTATAGTCATTTAACCAATTTTTTGTGATTATTCCCCTAATTCCCTTTCTTTATAATAGATTAGGTAAATCCCTGTACTAGGCTGTGGTAATTTTTACAAAAAAAATATTCAGAGAGATTAACGTGAAAGGAAAAATGTTAAAAACAAATACTTGATTATTATGAGGCTATGAACGTACCCAGGTAGAATTGTACTTGAGACATAAAGATACACGTACAAGAAGAGTTATTATTGAAATGAATTCCAGAATCAACATTATCAAAGGTTTTTTAAGGAATTCTTAGCTTATTTTATTACTACAAAGCTTAAGAACCCTTATGAGAGGCTGAGTTGCTCTCAGTCTGGTTGTTAGAATGATCCAGCTAATGACTTGACACCCGGTTTCGATTCCTATCTGCTGCATTATGGTAGCTTAAAAAAGGATTTTAAGGGTGGACTTTAGGCTATATATCGGGACTTGTCAATCCAATGTTGACAAAAAAAAACCCCTATGAAAGTCTCTTATTTAATAGATTCTCTTAATGAGTCTCCTAACTTATCTCTTATATAATAAAAGCATAGCATTAACTTAAATACTGTGTTATATTGTCTGTTTTGGACTAGGTTGTATTGTTATTAGGAAATATTATCACATAATATTTGTCACATAATATTCTCATAAGATTCTATAACTAATTAATTAATTATTATTATCTAGATTAAATATTATTAATAAATTAATTATATTCTGATTATTATTATCATATCTCCTCTACTTTGAGATTATCTCGTCTACTTTGAGATTATCTTTGAAATTATTCTATTACAATTTTAATCTCTTGAATAATTATATTCCTAATTAAAATTGACATCTATTAAACAATCCTCCTAATCCTAATAGGAAAACTAATAAACAAGATCTATTTAAGGCTCAGCCTAGGACAACTATCATAATTCTCAAAAGACTCAAAATTTTTTTCTCACAACAACATGTTTTTTTTCTCGATTTTTGATTCTTTTAATCATGTCTTTCTCAGAAATTTCTTCATTGAAACCCTGCAAAGAAAATTGGAGAGTTAAAGTTAAGATTTTAATGCTCTGGAAACTATATATTAAAGAGTTTGGTCAAACCATTGATATGGTTCTTTGTGATTCTAAGGTATCTTATTATAATAAAACCATAGTGTTGAATTATCCGTATAATTTATAATAATATAATAGAGATTTAAAAATCTATAATTGTTCGATTTGTATTAGATAATTAATTTGTCTGAATAAAATTTGTTAAGATAATTTGTCACATGATTCGGTTGTATTTTTGTCTTTTTGTGACAATAAAATTTTAATTGATTTGATTTGATTGGTTGAATTTTAAAATTTTTACAAAAAACTAAATTTGTTAAGATTACGATAAGATCCTTAATTAAACAGTTTTGTTTGTGTGTTAAGTTATGATAAGAACATTAATTCAATAATTAACTAAATAATTTTTTTAAGGGACAATCAAACAAAAAATATTCCTAATCCTAATAGAATATAAATTTAATCGAAATCTATATAAGAGAAATCTCGGGACAAATTTAATAACACCAACGAAATTGACACCTTTTTTCTCTCAATTATTGTTTATTCATCATGTCTTTCTCTAAAATTTTTTTGTTAAAACTTAGCAAAGAAACTTGGAGGATTAAAGCCAAAATTCTAAACCTCTAAAAGGTATACACCAAAGAACATGATCAAACGATTGATATTGTTCTTTGTGATTTTAAGGTATGTTATTAATAATTTATTCATGTGAATGCTTTTATAACAGGGAGAATTGCAAAAAAACCCCTCAAAGGAGGACATTTTCATCACTGCCCTCATTTTTTGGACATTTTCAAAAAATGCCCCTCATTATGGAAAAATAACCAAAAGACCCTTATGTTATTATATTTATATATTTTTACAAACTTTTTTCCCGCCAAAAAAAATTTTCCCGCCAAAAAATTTTTTTTCCCGCCAAAAAATTTTTCGCTATACAAAAAAAATTTATAAGTGAGTTTATAAAAAAATTTTATAAGAGAGCTTATAAAATTTATAAGGTTTTATAAGAGACTATAAAATTTATAAGGTGTTTATAAAAAATTTATAAGGTGCTTATAAAATTTTATAAGGTATTTACAAAAATTTATAAGAGAGCTTATAAAAATTTATAAGACTTTATAAGAGACCATATAAAATTTATAAAGCTTTATAATAGAGCTTATATAATTTATAAGGTTTTATAAGAGAGCTTAAAAAATTTATAACGTGTTTATCAAAATTTATAAGGCTTTAGAAGAGACTTTATAAAATTTATAAGATGTTTATAAAAAGTTTATAAAGTATTTATAAAAATTTATAAAGCGTTTATAAAAATTTGTAAGATGTTTATAAAAATATTGTAAAGATTTATGGGCTTCTTTCAAAAATGACTCAATTCTTGGGGTCAATTACAAAATTGACCCCCATTTTTCTCTCTCTAAAATTTTNCCCCATTTTTCTCTCTCTAAAATTTTTACTAAAATAACCTTGTGGGTCTATATAATTTCAATCATGCCATTAATTTTTTTTTTTCTTTTTTTTTTTAATTCCGAAAATGACTTGAAAATACATAAATGTTTGTGACAA
>OVBA01007312.1:0-14891 GCA_900406435.1 Lepidium aucheri | reverse complement strand
ATACCTTTTTCGAAAAATCCAGGCCCTCGTTCCATCTCTTCTTCTGGGTTTTGTTGCCCTGTGCCTCCTTTTTCTTCATCGTCATCACTATCTGGACATACATTATGTCGAACAGATGGCTCATCTGTAAACCCATCGATGAGTTTCATCAATTCGTACTCTTCATATTGAAATTTCTCATTCCGTTCTTCTTCGGTTTCTCTTTCTTCTTCGGTTTCTCTTTCTTCTTCTCTTTCACCTTGAGCATAATACCCAGCCACAACATACGAATTTGGATCTCCATACTCATCATCCATCTGTGAAATCGAATCAAAAATCAACCGATTTGATTTTCAAACTCTCACTCTCTCTCGATTTCTCAGATTACGCTGATAAGGGTTCTTCTGTGGTTTCTGAAATGGGTTTAAACACTTAAACGGGTCCCTAATCGGATCTCTTTTTGGTTTATTTTGGTTAATGATGGATTTGTTGGTTTAATCAGTCATCTGGTTCACAGTAAACTGACCACTCTAACACGTGTGTGAAATTGAATTTCAAAACATATACTTCGGGTGCAATTGGGTTTAAAATTTTGTATTGTGGTACAATTACATTACGATGCCTACATGTGGTGTAAATGATATTATATGAAACTTCCATGGTAGAATTAGAACGTTCTCTCTTTTCTTTACATACAACTTAAAAAGAACCTAGGATAAAAATGTGGAGTTTGGTTAGAGTCGGCCCAACATGCTTTAAAAACCTAGGTATATACAAACAAATATTAAGGCCTTTTAGTAAAGTAAATATATTAAAAAGCCCTTTTATATTGATTTTTGCTTTTAGATAAGATAATAGGTCCAGGATCTAGGCCCCCTCTGACCAATGCTTAGAGCCACATAATGGTACTTGACCAATGATCATGCCACTATAGATTTGGTATTAACAGCAACTCCGATGTTAACACCATTTTTATGTTGAAGTTACACCAAATTTGGTGTTTTGGTGTTTTACTTTTTCTTCCAACTTCAACCACAACACCAAATATTACACTAAAAGTACTATTCTCTATTATTATATTATTAAATAAAAAATTTATTTTAATAATTCTGATAAATACAAAATATTATAACTATTTAATTATTAATTGTAAATATTTGCAATAAATGGATTATGAAAATATATAAAATACATATATGACATATATCATATTAGTTTATATAAAAACTAGAATACATATTTGACATGTATCATAATTAAAATTTTATATGTATTTTTAATCTTAATCACAATCTTTCTATGAACTAATACTTTGTATACAATAAAATATTAATTAAAATAATTTTAATTATATAAAAATTTAACTACAATTAATTAATTTATGTGGATAAATTTAATTTTTCAATATAACTATAATTTAAATTTTACATTAATTATAATTATAGTTTGATAAGATTAATTTAAAAATTATATTAATTATAGTATTTGGTGTGAATAATACTTAAATTATATTTATAATGAATTTGGTATTATTATAATATAACAATAATAAAAAAAAGAAATAATAATATTTTAAGTTTTAGTGTGATGAATAGTATTACACTAAATTTGGTGTGTTACTGTAGCAATTACACCAAATTTGGTATTTTGGTATTTTTTTGGTGTCTCATTGGAGTACATTTTACACAAAATTTGGGTTTTTGGTGTATTGCTCTAACAAATTTATGCTATGGATAGAACAAAAAAAACTGTAAGACACGTATATGATGTAATACTTTTTCTAACTGCGGTGACATCAAATTTTCTAAAAGGAAAATAAATGATAGTTAAGTAATCAATGTTCAGAAAGTAGTGTATTTAATCTAAGTTTTTATTTATTTATTTATTTATATACTAGTTTTTTTCATATCAAATTTGACTTCTTTGAGTTATTAATAACGATTTACATTAAACTGAAAAAACAAAATACTCATGCAATCAAGTGTACATCTTGCTATTTACAAATTTTATACGAACATACGATTGGTCCTCACTATCTCAAAGTAGTACCAGTTCTACTTTCACCATTTAGGAGAAAAACTTTTAGGAGTGGTGGTACCAAACATTTGGGAATGAGAAGAACAAACTGTTATTGCATCCGTTTTGGTTTCTTTTCCACTAATTATAATTACATAATCCAAAAATAATGACTTAATAATAAACATAGGTTACAATATCATTTGATGGTGAACTGTTTTGTTGATGTTTACAAGACATAAGATTAGAAAAGTAAGTGGGCCTGCACAACATATGAGTAGATTAATACTATATGTATATATAATAAAGAATATTATTACATTTATTGATATCTGCATCTTCTTCTGACACACTAGCTGTCTCTTACTCACATTACTCTGTCTTTCATCTTTCCCTATACACCACTATCCTTTTCTTTTAATTTTATCTTCTTTATTCTTCATTTTTCCAAGTAAATAATTAATTGTTAATTATTTTATTGGCTAATTATATTTATCGATGGTCAACTAAAAACCAGATCCGATCCGAGCGTTGATGTAAATTATCTCATTAGCATAGTGTTATAATTAACCGAAGTGGAGATAGATTTACCTTTGCAATTCGATCAAACAAATCTTTTACAATTAAAGAATAATATGCCTACTCATCCAAAAGAATTACACGTCAGCAATACTTTACACTTTCACTTCCGAGAGGCACATATTGATCCATTGAGTGATTGCCAGCTCAGCAAACATCTCACGTGCTAAGAGTTTCAGCTCCTTCACGTTGTGGTCCCTACAAGAGACATTCCAGTTTTGTCCCGGTTCGGTAATTCCAGCCTAGCATCCATTTTAGCCACACCATCTTACGTGTCAACGTTTCATTGGCTCTAAAACCATTGACCTTCTGTACGACCGATCATCGAGTTTCCTCCGCAACGCCTCGAGAATTTGCCACGTGGCATCACCTTCCTTCATCGGCACATTGTACAATAGGGCCCGCTTAAACACCGGCTCATGCAAGTTTCGTTGTATCGCAGACAAATTAGTAGCCGTCACGTGTTCTAATATCTTTCTTAGATTTTTCACGTCTTTCTCCGCCACCGTGAGAGATATCTCCGGCCACCGTACCGTCTCGGAGAATGGTAATCGAATACCGTCCGCGATAACCACTGGAACGCATCCTAACACGGCGGATTCCACTAACCGAGGACTCCATGGGGCCCACCCGAGTGGACATAGACAAAACACTGATCGCACCATCTCAGATTGGTAACCAGCAAACCGGTGACGGTTAAGATGAAACCGTCTCCTCCTACCGAATTTCTTCAAAATCGCCGTCCTCACTCCCCTGCACGCCGGAAAAGTGGCAATTTAGTAATTAAAGAGGAAAATAACAAAAAACAGTCAAAGTCAACAAAACATTCAGTAGGCACGCACTTGCTGTAAAAGCGTCCATTAATATTCTTAGGGTTGACTTCCATCTTCCCCCGGAAAAACGCCCAAATGTCTCGCCGTCCGTTCGCCGGAGCTTTCTCAATGGCTCTTTCAACACTTTCAGGCGGAATATAAGGAGGGATCACAACATGTTCCACGTCTTGACATGGATGCTTGTAATTAACTCCAAACGTCTGTAATATAATCGATTTCTTCATAAATTCCGGAATCCCTTCCTCAATTGCCATATCCTCCTTCATAAAACAATATCCAAAATCAATGTCTTTTGCTTTAGTTAATTTGGTGTAAAAATCGAGATGATTATAGAGCTTACCATAGCGTGGAAACACGCACCAAAGTCATGAGAAGCAACAAAGACGTGGTCGGAGCCTTGAGTCCGGTTCCAAAACGGGTATTCGGCAGAGAGGAAATCGACGGCTGAGCGGAGTAGAGAGCGAGCATGGCTTAGAGAAGGGAAGCCATTTGAAGTGGAGAAATTGCAGGAGACGTAAACAGGGACGAAGAAGAAATCAGCTTCATCTGGGTTTAACGTACGGACAAAGGAATCGGAGAGAAGCGCACGGTGAATCGCTACCTCAGCTGCGAAAAGATGAGTAGAGCAACGGTCTGATGACTTAACCCAATCATCGTTGAATCTCGCCGGCAAATCGTAAACATATATCTTCATTCCGCTGAATATACCTTTTATGAGACACGAATCTTTGTCAAAAAATAGATTTTTTTGGAGGGAACAGAGAAAATGATAAACAAAAGTCGACGTTTTTATTTGTAAAAATAAAAAACAGAGAAAAAATGTAAAAGTTGATGTTTTTATTGTACCAATAGAAGTGGTGTTAATGGCGGAAGATTCGATGAGAGCACGAGATGGAAGAGACGACGACGTTTTGTAATTAGACAAGAGATGTATCGACGGTGAGGATTGGTCTTCGGCGGAGAAATAAGATGTGAAGAAATAAAGAGAGAGGAATAACCAAACGATCCATGTGTAATAATTTCTGAAGAAGAAGAAAAACAAGAGGTTTCTTTTATTTCCTCCTCCTCTGTTGTTGATATTGTTATTATGAAGCTGCATTTCGACGATGAAACCTGTCTTCTTCTTCTTCTTCTTCTTCGTCGTCTTGTTGCTGTTAGGTTTCTTTATCTCAACAGACATTGTTTGGGATGAAATGGAGCTTACAAAGGACAGAGATTTGGGAGAAATGTAGAGAAATAGTCGTTAGATCTCTTTGGTGTTCGATTTAAGAAATAATTATTAAAACATTAGGATCAAAATGGGTGATCTGTTTCTCATCATTCTCTCGTGTGGGTTGGGTTTGAATCCAACAGGGTCATAAGAAATAATCAACAGATTTTTTTTTTTTTAAAAAAAACAAATTGTTTTGGAAAGTAAAGAGAGAGAGAAGGTCACATGGAAATGGCAATGGAGCAGAATGGAGCTCGGCAATGGTCTCGGGTTCATCGCTTTGTCAAGTCTCGAAACCGTACCAGACAGTGTGTATTGACTATAATACCCTTGTAGTAACCTCTTCAATTGATGGATTACATTGGCGAATTTAGTAAAAGTTCGTGATCCCGTGACAGGCATGTACTTTTTATTACTTTGATAAGCTAATGTTGTTTTTGGATCAAATAGTTAATAATGACAAGTTAGATGGAGCATTATTTGGAGTGTAAATTAGTTTACTTTATTAAGTTAACATCTCATATATAAGACCAAAAATTAAACTTACCATAAAATTATTGCATGATAGGCCAAACATAAGTCGTTTGATCGATACCAGTTGTTCGATATAAAGTATCAATAATGATAACAAAAGAAACATGTCTTCCGAATATATTATGTAGTGTGAGGCTTGAAAAGAAACACAGAAAAGCTTACAATGCCACTCTGGCTGTGGGGGTGGGGGGGGGGGAAGAACAAAAAGATATTTATTGAAAGTTTTTACTATCTATAACCCAAAAATTATTATGCAAAATAATACAACTATCTAGAATCTAATTTCATTAGAAATATTAAAAATCAACATTTAACCATTTCAAATTTATTTTATTTAGATTTTTCATTAGCTTTTTTTGTGTGAATCTAGAAACTAGAAAGTCTTTAGTTGTTATCCGAATGTGTTATTGTGTCCATATATACATGCATGAACTTTATTATTATAAATTTATTTATTGGTCGGCTATTTTTTGTATACATTTAATTTTGTTCTCTAATTATAGAAGTAGTGCCCTCTTAGTTTGGTTGTCATTTTCAAGAATAACAATTTTGACTTTAAAATATATTTTTCTCACTTACTAGTACTATAAAATATTTAAAATTGTGATATCAATTTTGAACATTAATTCGATTTTATTTTTTGGTAAGTATACTTGTTATAATGGTCAATTCTGAAATCAATTTTGAACATTAATTCGATTCTATTTTTTGTTAAGTATACTTGTTATAATGGTCAATTAATCATTACACCAATCAATTCAACTAGACCAGTGGTTAAGACTTGAGGAAAGTGATTAACATCATAAAAGTACACCAATCAATTCAACTAGACAATTATAGTACGGACGACGCCTATTGATCATAAAAGTTCACAATAACAAACGAGATATAAGAAACAATCTTTTATAACCTCACAAATACAAAATTTGAACGCCTTGATTGAAACGATGAAAATAAAAATTCGAATTTAGGTGTATGGAAGATATTTTTATTTTGTCCGTATTATAAAGTATATAATAAAATTAATTTAAAGTTTATAACCACCCTTAAAAATAAGATTAAAGTTAATTTGGTTATAAACGTTTTATAAAAATTTAAAATTAACAAAATTAATTAGAATAAAGTCTGAAAATATTAAAATTCAATTAAAATATATTGTACAAACTCAAATTTTGATTCGGTTTCGGTTTAGGTTTGGATTCGGTTTTCTAAATACATAGATTTAGCATTCATTACGGTATTTTGTCGAGTTTGCTTCTTCTAATTCGGTTTTTGGTTTTTTTATAACACTTATTCGGTTATTTTTATTTTTTGGACCGGGTTTGATTTGGTATAGATCGAGTTTGGGTTTGAGTATTTTTTATATGAAAATCCAAAATAAGTAAAGGTTTAATTAAAACATCTTTAGAGTTAGGTTCTTAATTTGATTTCGGTTTGATTTTCTAAATATAGGTTTATGATCTATTGGGATACTTTTTCGGATTTTCTTTAGATTCGCTTCTTCTAATTTGGGTTTATTTTGGTTTAAATTTGGACTAATAGAAAAATATCTCAAAAATAACATTCAAGATATCAATTAACTAAATTAAAATGGTTGAAAAAAATAATTAAATCTCACGCTATAATTCTAATTTGGATATTAAAGTGTTTGGACCAATGACAAAAATGTAAAACTAATAACGGCTTGTGTTAGAATTTGGTGTATTTACTACTTTATTAGAATTTAGCTGCTGGTTGGTTGCACTTTATTATCACCTATACAAGCTATGTAGTAAATGAAACATTTAATATTGTAACCAATGTAATTCACATATTTTACTCATCTAGCCATAAATGGCAATTTTAATATTTTGTTATACATGGAGGCAGAAAAATTGAGTATGTCCATACTATATATACATATACTTATCCAATTTTTCATAGACGGTGTGGTTTAGATGATTTAATTAATAATTTTGACATCATAAATTTGGTTTTTCCTATAATAGATAAAGAATATTCAAAAAGATTTTTAAAACTAGGTTTTAGATTATAAATTGAATTTTTTCGATTTAATTATTGATAATATATATATATATATAACATTTTTTATTAGCAGAAAATTTTCCAAACATAAATTTAGACAAGTTTTTGGATTCTATAGAAATTTTGATTCTTTTTTGTTATTACGTTTTTATATGACCAAATATGTTTCAAAGTCTATAAACTCAATCATGTAAGAAAATACCAACTTGAATGAATTTTCATCATATTAACTCAACTTGGTTGTGGTTGTGAATGTATTTATTTACTAATTGTTTTTTAAAAAATTGATAGGAAAAGATAGAAGTGACACAGTCTAGATCCCATTTTCAATCAGGATTTCTCTCTTTTGGGTTAAGACTCTCTTTTCCATTTAGAGTATTTCACTGCTAAATTGGATATGAGTTTGTGTCGTTTTACGTTAAGGTTAATATCAAAATGAATTCCTCCTTCAGACTTGCCTTATTCTCTCGGCGCCTAAGGTTCTTCTATCTCTGAGTTTTGGTGTCTTCTTCTTCACCAAACATTTAGCAATGTCATCGGCAATGGACAAGGCTCTAATGGCGCTCTCTTTGGAAGAACAAGATGAACCATTTCTTATGTCAGATTTAAGACAATACAGCTCGAGTGAACAGAACCATCTCAGTCTAATTGGTTGCTTGCTTAACCCCAAACATCAAAATCTCTCAAGTATAATCTTTGACATACCCAGAAAGTGGCATAAGAATGATAAGTTGCGTGGAATCGATCTCTCCTCTAAACGCTTCCAGTTCATCTTCAAAATGAAACATGATTTGGTGGAAGTCCTTAAAAAAGGGGTTCATACCTATAACAAGTGGGCTCTAGCCCTGAAATGATGGTCGAATTCTCTAGCTCCAAACTCTCTCTAGCTAATGAATATATGGGTTCAAATAAAGAACATTTCCACGAAGTATTACACTACAAAAGCGATAACTTTGCTAGGTGAGATCATCGGAAAAGTTGTTGAAGTAGTCTTTGACCCTGAGAAGCCTCAGAACAAGGACTTCGTTTGTGTAAAAGTCAGGTTTGATGTGTTGAAGCCTCTCCGTAAGTCAAAGGTGGTGGTGTATCCTAATGGTAACACTACAAAGTCTACTTCCATTACGAGCGTATTCAAAAGCGTTGTTACAATTGCCAAAGACCCACACACTAAGGATATATGCCCTCTTTTAGTCAACCAAAGACAAGGTAAAGCAACAACAAGAAGACTAGGCATCAAACTATCTCCAATTGTTCCAGAGCTATTCAAGCCCACTGATCCATTTTTTGGTGTGCTGAGAGAATAACAAGCCGTAATTCATCTTTCTTTTGGTAAACCTCGCATAGCACCAGATGTTATGGATGGTATGCAACAATATTTACAAGTTGCGTCTAGTGAAGAAAGAATGCAACACAAAGACATAATCCAGAATCGAGTTGCTGGGATGTAGAAAGATCTGTTTGCTCAAAAAAGAGTTCTCAAGCTAGAACCACCACCTATTATCTCAAAGAATCTTTCTCGTCGTAAAGGATTGGTTTTGACTATAACTTCTCTAATGGCTCGTCGCAGTCAAAATGTCCAGATTTGCAAAATTATCCTGAGGGTAAACTCCTTGCAAATGCTTTCAAGTTTAACACTGCTAAGTTAAACCAGAGGATGCTTGAAGGAAAAATTTCTATGCCTCTAATCTTAACTGGTTCAATGGTAAATGAGGTTTGCCTCATTGAGGATACCTCATCCGAGACTAAGTATAGAAGCACGAGGGGCAGACTAAGACCACGTGTTTCCAAAGAAGATCTAAAGAGGTTGGTACCATGCCATTCAGAGCCACCTAACAAAAAACTAAGCGTTCAACATGGTGCAATTGATAAGAAGAAGTCACATGCTTGTAAGCCAGCGACACTAACCACCAAATCCACTACTCATAATGCACCTCCAGCTACCAATGAAGGGATGATCTCCACTGAGGGATCGTCCAATACTCAATGAGCATAAATTAGTTGGAATCATAAAGGATTGGGGTGGCTCCAAAACTTGACGATTCCCCCATGGAGTTGCGTAAAAACCAATTTCTTGAGATCTTGTTCTTGATGAAAACTATGTAGAAGAGGAATGTCATTGCAGATACTAAAGTTTGGTTAGGTTATAATTATATATTTATGGTAGACTCGATTGGTACTTGTGGGGTTTTTACGATATTTTGGAAGAAATCTTTATCCTTAGATTTCTTATTTGTAAGCAAAAACATTTTAGATATGAACGCTCTTTTTGGTGGCTCTTTTTCCTTATCATGTATTTAATGCAATCAAAATGTTGTTAGCAGACATTTTTTGGGAAAATTTACCAAGAATTAACTCCATGAGACCAGAGCCTTGGGCTTTAGTTGGTGACTTTAACAAAATATTGAGCAATGACGAGAAGCTGGGTGGTCCTCCACGTGCAAAATGTTCTTTTCAAGATTTTAGAAACGTTATTGCTGCTTGTAAAGTCACAAAATTGCCAAGTTCAGGAAACAACTATTCTTAGGAAGGAAGACGTTATGATCTTTAAAACCAGTCCAAGCTTGAGAGGTCCTTCAATAATGAAGTGTGGTTCAGACTTTTCCTGTCATGTAACCAAGTCTTCTCCTAAATAAAGGTTTGATCATTATCTGGTATGCATGCATTTGCTTACATCACATGAGGTATACTGAGGATTATTTTGTTTTGATAAAAGGCTCTTGCAGAAACCACATGTTCAAGAAACAATTCAGAGACAATGGGGCTACATGGACTCTAGTCCAGTCACATATAAAAAGAGAAGGTGCAGATTCGCCCTAAGCAGATGGAAGAAAGGGAATTCAGCAAATTCTTTGGTCAATTAATCATTCTTTTAGCAGGATGTTTAAGTTAAAGAAAGACCTCAAATCCAAAGAGAAGATGAAAGGGAACAGTCGAATTTAAACCCTTCTTTCAGCAGGATGTTTGAGTTAAAAAAATGCCTCATCAGACTTATAAAGAAGAGGAAAGCTTCAGGCAACAAAAGAGTAGAGCTATGTGGTTGAAGTAAAATGACAAAAACACCAAATATTTACATGCCTCGGTGAAAACAACTAGATCAAAGAATTGACTAGATGTTCTTATTGATGATAGTGTTGTGTCTCATAGAGCTGAAGCGTCTAAAGAAAAAGTGGCAATACTTTACTTCCAACAGCTTTTCACCTTGTCATCACCTCCTTTTTCAGTTCACCTCCTTCATAATCTTGAGCCTTGTTTTTGACCTGTTTAATGAATCACTGATTCTTGCAGTTACAAAAGAAGAAATATGAATAACAGTCTTTGCCATCAAAGTGCCGAGTGTGTCATATGCAGATGGACTCACAAGCCTCTTTTTCCAACAATATTGGCCAATTATACAAGATCAGGTCACAGATGAGGTTCCTAAATTCTTTGAAACAGGTTAGATGACTAGAGAATAGAATTTTACACAGGTCAACCTCATCGCAAAAAACCAATCTCCACGTTAATAAAGGATCTTCAGCCGATAAGCTTATGCATAGTCCTTTACAAGATCATTTCGAAGATCCTTGTATCGAGACTGTATCCACACCTATAGAGCATATCTGACAATATCATTATCGCGTATGAGGTAATGCATGGTTTAAAGATGTAACCAAGATTATCAAAAGGGTATATGGTCCTAAAAGCTAACATGTCAAAGGTATCTAACGATCGTATTTGGAGTCTATTTTGTTAGCGCTCGGGTTCCATACTATATAGGTTAATTGGATTATCCCTTGTGTCTCGATAGTCTTGTATACTGTCTTGATCAATGGGCATCAACATAGTCTTATAGCTCCAAACAGAGGAATCAGGTAGGGAGGCCCGCTGTCCCCTTTCCTTTTTGTATTATGCTCCGAGGGCCTTACCCATTTATTGAATATCAGCTGAACTAAGAGGTGACTTACAAGGTGTAAAATTCTCGCAAGAGGGTCTTTTTATCCACCATCTCTTGTTTGCAGATGATTCTTTGTTTATGTGCAAAGCTTCTCTTGCTTAGAGCCTATTCCTAAAGAACATCCTTCCAATCTATGGGCAAGCAACTGATCAAGTTATAAATTATGACAAGTCATCAATCACCTTTGGTACAAAGGTTCCAACGGATGTGAAACTGCTAATTAAAGCTGCTTTAAACATTGAGCATGAAGTTGGTGCAAGCTCTTACCTTGGTCTAGTAGAATGTTTCTCTAGTTCTAAACAAAAAATATAGAGTTTCATTCAGACCAAAATGAAATTAAGACTATGAGATTGTTTTGAAAGATTGCTCTCACAAGGCGGTAAAGAGATCCTGCTGAAAATGTGGCTATGGCACTTCCTGTTTATGCAATGTCTTCCTTCAGGCTGCCTAAAGCCACTTGTTCTGCTATCTCAAGTGTAATGGCATCATTTTGATGGGACTCTTGTGAAGACAAAATAAACGGCACTAGTTGTCATGGGATAAACTTTGTCTACCAAAAAAGCTTAGAGGTCTTGGTTTTAAGAGTTTTGCCACTTTCAACCACACTTTGTTGACAAAGCAAGTATGTAGAATGCTCCAATCATCAGAATCCTTATTCAGTGTATTCATTAGGAGCCAGTGTTACCCAAACTCAACCATACTCCAAGCTCAGTTAGGATCATGTCCTTTATTTTCTTGGCATAGCTTGTTGTATGGTAGATAATTCTCTCAAAAGGATTGAAACACATGATTATCAATAGTCAGTCGCTTATAGTGTGGACCAACAGATTGTTAGGAGAGAAAGAGTAGAGAGCTCCGCTTATGAAAAACTTGATTGTGGATATTGATCTCCGCATCAGTGATCTCATAGACGAATCCACTCAAAAATGGAACATAACCAAGCTAGCATACTTGTTATTTCTGGCTTATGTTCAAAGCATTCTCAAGATAAAACTAGCTACTTCTTCAACATATTTTATGTGTTGGAAGCATAACAAAGATGGAGAATACACAATTAGATCGAGTTATTGGCTATCTATGCTACACAACAAACCTGAGCTAATCAATAGGAATTCAATTCAACCATCTTTTAATCCAATCAAACAAGATATATGGAAGATTATTGCCAAAGCAAAATCAAAACCTTCATTTTGAAGGCAATGTGTGGAGCAATAGCAGTTGAAGTGAAAGTAGGGGATATAGAAATGAATGGCTAATGCCAGTTGTGCGGAACAGAGGGAGAGACGATCAATCACATACTCTTCACTTGTTCTTTTGCAAGACAAACAAGTGCCTTATCACATGTGCCTTCACCTCCCGACAGGTTTGAATCATATTCCCTTTATCACATCATCTTCTATGTTTTGTCTATAAAAAAGTTATCAAGAATACCAATCGAGATAAGAAGATTAGAACCATGGATTTTATGATTGCTATGGAAGAACCAAAACAAGCTTCTATATGAAGTATCAACTTCTCTAACTTCTGCATTAATGGTTAAAATACAAGAAGAAACTGAGTTGTACTTTCAAGCTCAAATTGTGGATAAACAAGAGGCAGTTACTAACACTGCACCTCCGACCACTTAAACCATTCCTTGGAGACATCCTCCAAAGTCATGGTTGAAATGCAACATTGAATCTTCGTAGGACAAAAGTAATCAATGCAGCGGAACATTATGGGCATTATCTAACTCGGAGGGGACGATTTTACTGCATAGCCGTTGCAGTGTTCAATCCATTTTCACTTTTCAAGAGGCCTACTTTGAGAGTTGCAAATAGGCATTTGAAAGCATAAGCACTCTCAAAATATGCAGAGTAATCTATTGTTCAGAAAATCAGTCCTTGATCAACTCTGTTAAATCGCCATCAAAATGGCCCTCCTTTTGATCGTTCTCGAGCTCTTTATGCGAGTCTCTACGAAATATTCCTTTTTGGAAATTCACTCTAGAGAATAAAAAAATCTAACTTTGGAGTCTTCTTCATTGCTAAAAGCGTCACAAGTAAGGATCGAATACAATCTTATATAGTTTCTGGTACCCGTTATGGTTGAGTCATATTTTTGAGTCTTATTCTCGTTTATGATTTCTGCTTGACATATGTCTTATTGCTTTTAATCCACACCTTTTATAATGCCCCAATTTTTTGAAGTATATAAGAAAGCTATTTACAGTGGAAAAAAAAACACGATCCAATTTTATTTGTTCAGCCTCACTAATTATACTTGGTGTGGTTATACATCAGAGATCCACTAAAAGTTGTGCTTTTTATGACTGATGGTGCAGCATCGAACATGGGATTGATAGTCACATGCAAAACCTACTTTAGTCGAATATATCTACACAATCATTTATTCACATCTTTATGATTACCATATAAAAGTCTGGACTTTGAATCATAAGGAAACTTGTTGTCTTTTATGCTATATTTTCGATCGACCCTTGACATATTGTTTAACAAAACATTAAACCTACTTACATTTTTATGTAATGCGAATCTGGACGGTGATCGTCACAACAATACAAATTTATGTACTGCAAAGTTCAGAACATTACCTTGTGTATTGTTTGTTCTCTTTGGATGCCATTGGTTTGGCTGTATATAATTAACACTCTTACAATATTGTAGTCTCTTATTTGTTAATTTATTCACGAGGCATTCATGGTTCGGCTATACATTATTCTTCACATTAATTCTTGTCTCTCTCTCTCTCTCTCTCTCTCTCTCTCTCTCTCTATATATATATATATATATATATATATTAACGTCAAATGTACGTACATATAATTCAATATTTTTTTGTAAGAATATTACAATGGAAGCAATATGTTTGGTAACGATGTCTGGGTTCGCTTAGACTTAAATTAAAAGGAAGAATCTATATATAGTGGCATTATTCATATAAGATTAGACTCATAAAAAAAAAAGGTAAGATTATACGTAACAATTATGATATTTACAAAGAGAAACGAGTTAGCGCATTTGAAACAATGTCATTTGATTGGTGGGCCGTGTGAAGTATTATTCCAACTTCGAATTTGAAACTAAAGTACAAAATCCTATCACTTTACATTTCATCCTTATCCCATTTTGGGCCTGAATTAGGCTTTTTTCTTCCTCTCTCTCTCTNCCTTTTTTTTTTTTTTTTTTTTTTTTTTTTAATACAATTGTCTTTTTCTTAAGCAGTTCGACTGTGACCAAGACGAAGTAGATCAGTCAACGAGATTTTGGTCCATCACAATGAAAATATCACATCACAATGAAGATGTATGAAAGACATGCGAAGATAAAAGTGATTCCTAAAAATTAGGAAGGTAAAAGATTTGGTGAATATTGAGAATATCCACTCTAACAGAATTTCGAATTAAAAGGAAAATCATTGGATAAGACCAAATCTCATTATTGGACATGATCTAGGGTTGCTAGGACGTGCATATAAATAGGTTTTGTCATTGTAATTTAGGGTTAGAACTTTTGAGAGAGAATTTTAGAGAGAAAGATTAAAAAGCTTAAACTCGTTAGAGGTCTANTTAAGAAATCTAGATTTAGGTTGGTTTCTGAGAAAGTAATTTCCAACAAAGTGAGAAGCTTTTGTAAGAAAAGTTCTACTTGAATAAATCTAGTTTTTCGTGTGTTTACAGTGTTCTGTGTGCAGATCAGTAATCTGTTTTGTTGAATTCTCTGCTTTAACCATTGGTATCAGAGCAGGACACCGACCGAATAAGGAGTTTATTCAAAACAGG